>PITA01002565.1:110862-158258 GCA_004023965.1 Spilogale gracilis | reverse complement strand
CTTCTACTTAGGCTACTTGTGTGAAGAACGTACACCTTCAATATCTACAGGTTTTATTTGTCAATTGTACCTAAAGAAAGCAGGGGAGAAAAACAAAAATAAATTTAAAAAGGAAAGCAATACTTTATATTACTGAACCGTACACCTCAACATCTTAGGATGGTACATTTTACAGTCTATGGGTTCTACCATAATAAAAAATTTTCAAAGAAAGAAGAACATAAGACTGCAGCTTTAAGAAGAATGAAAAGTCATCTGACTGCTTCTTAGCCTACACCATCATACAGGAGGCAGCATAGTAAGGGACAGTATTGATTTTGCATCTGACCATCTTAGTTTCAGAGTCAACTCTGACCATGGGCAAGTCATTTTTCTGGGGCTCAGTATCCTCCTGTGTGAATTTGGGAATAATCTTCATAACTACCTCACAGGGCTGTTGTGAGCATTAAATGAATTACGGATACTTACGAAACACGGAGAATGGGGCCTTGGCGTCACAAACACAATGTAATTTGGAATTATTATTGTGGTTCACAGTGATGTAATTCATGACTTCTCTATGAACCTCCAAGGCCTCATTCAGACCCCTCTTCCCAAAGCAAAGACACACACACACACACACACACACACACGATCCACTCTCAGCAATCTCAGGCTCATGCCAATTTCACAAACAAACTCCAAAGGAAATAAAATGTCAGTCTAGAACCAAATACTTTGTTGATCCCTGATGGACATTAACCAGGTCCCCTTGGCTGCAGCCCAGAGTTCTGCGTGGAAGAGGAAGGGAAAGAGGTTAATCCAGTCCAATCATAACATACTTAGACTGGACAGATTTACTGAATTGCTTACGTTTGGAAGGATATGAATCTTTTAGAATACTTACATAAAACACTTAGCCTTTGAACTCCAAACTACTAATTTAAAGCATGACTTCACTATTTTTTAGATGCTCTGATAACCAAGGTTAATGGGACAGGCACACCGACAGGCAAGAAGCTGGGTGGAAGTAAGACTCCCTAAATCAGAAACTGGAACAAAATGACCAGAAATCCAGACTCTTTCTATCTTCACAGCAGTTTTGTCCTTTTAGTAATATGCAAAGTACTGAATTTAATATTAGGTAAAGCACAACATTATGTAAGGTACTAAAGACATGTGTCAATTGAACAACATAACACCCAAAGGAGATACTGTGGAGAACAGGAAACTAACCAACACTCTGCAGAAAAGGAGTAGTGAATAAAACCCCCATCACCCCAAATTCTCATTAACAACAGCAATGAAAGTGAGGAGGGAAAGGATCCATCACAGATAGAGTCCCTGTTCCATACCCGACCCTACATACACCTGACTACACTGATTCCTCACAATATTCCGTAAGGCAATGTTATTCCTGATTTCAGAGGCAGAAACTGAGCTTCAGAAAGACTGGCCAACATGCTGCCGAACACCCAACCAAGATGTGACCAACCAGGGCTCTGAAACTGAGTTTGATGTCAAAGCCAGGATTCTATTTACTACACCAGCTCACTGGTTCAAAATGATTTTAATTGATAAGCCAATACTCACTGGAAAGACTCAAAGCTATGTGTGTGCCTTCTCAGTAGCATAGTTGTTCTTGAAATTTCACAACTACCAAAAGACTGCCTATAGTATATGCAAGGAGTGCGGTAGGAGATAAAGTGGGGGGAAGGAGGATCAATGAGGCACAAAAGAATCAAAAGAAAACGCGTCAGGGAAAGAGGAAGGCCATTTGACAGCACATTACTTTAGTGAACCAATTTTGAACTTGTGTAATTTGATCTAGCTATGAATTTGAGCCACCACTTGGATCCCATCTACTCAATTATTACACAAGCAGAAATGTAAACCGCTGGACATTTTGTTTGAAACACCTGGAATAGAGGGGAAACACTGGATTTGGGTTCTGGTCTCAGCCTCATCACTGTGTTTCCATTTCTGCTCCAGTTTCATCCTGTTCAAAAAGCAGGGGGTAGCAGTGATAGAAAAAGAAGCTAATGGGGGAGCATTCATTTAAGGAGATTTTCTAAGTGTCTGTTAGAACAGCAAAAAACTTGGGTGCCTAGGTAGCTCAGTGGGTTAAAGCCTCCACCTTTGGCTCAGGTCATGATCTCGGGGTCCTGGGATTGAGGCCCGCGTCGGGTTCTCTGCTCAGCGGGGAGCCTGCTTCCTCCTCTCTCTCTGCCTGCCTCTCTGCCTGCCTGTGATCTCTCTCTCTCTCTGTCAAATAAATAAATAAAATCTTTAAAAAAATAGAACAGCAAAAGACTTGCCCACGCTTCCCAGCTCTGTTATAGAAGCTCTAACTTGGGCCTGTGTACCCCAAAAGGTAAGATATCCCTCTCTCCCCAGTTTCCATTGTGGGGCTACAGTTTCACCCTGGGGGGGGGTCAAGATGGTAGTCGTTCTCATCTCCCCAGCATCTTGATGCAGAATCCCTAGTCCAGGCAGGCATGGTCAAAAAGACTGGATCCTTCTTCCCTCACCAAGCCCCCACATGAAGAGGAGAGACTCTACCCCAGGTACAGCAAGCCAAGAAGACTGGCGTGAATCATTCCTGCCCCACCTCACTTACGGGATGAGGATCCAAGCCCGGAGCAGCAAAGGAAGATCATCAGCCATTGCCGCCTCTGCCTAGTCCCAATCTCACATGGTGAACTGTCCCTCCAGGAAAAGTCGATCCCTGACTCTAGCTCCAGTCCAGTGCCATAGGGATTCTGCCCAGGGGGAAAGGCAGGCCAGGAGGGTAGAGAGCTCCACAGCTCTGCTCCAGGGGTCTATCTTTACTTGGACTGCAGTATGGAGAACCCCACTGAAGACAATGGAAATCTTGGTGGTGCGTAACAGGAGACTGGTTAACTCCATGATATAAGCAAAAAGCAGAGCAGCCAGAAGTTTAAAGAGAGAAAATCAGAGACACAGTTAATAAAAGCCCTCCTAGCATCATAGTTAAATCTAGTGGTTTGGGAAGGCTGCAAGTGCATGCTGGGATGCCCCCACCCTGGACCAGACCCAGCAGAACGTCACGCAGACTTAAAAGCATCCTCCAGCCCCACGCAGATGATGCCCCAACACAGGGCAGAAGGCTCATGGGCGTGGAGGTCTTAAACACACTTCTGACCAGACACTAAACCACAGACTACTCTGACCCCAGCGTGACTCCCAGGAAGCCAGGACTAAAAATAATGTCACAGTCGTCCCTGAGACTCTGTAAGAAACTGAAGGCTGTGTTTCTCAGAAGCCGTCAACAAGGGAACCTCTAAGCAACTAGTCCCTGGTAGACCATGGACCAAAAAGTGTAAACTCCCTGAACTGTGAAAGTAGCATCCAATCACACACACACACACACACACACACACACACACACACACACACACATCCAATGGCAGAAGAAAAAAAAAGGACGTGTAACTGGGTAAGTGTGCTTAAGTACAACCTTTGACCTACAAGTGGTTTCAACTCCATTAAGGGTGAGTACCAGGTAGCCAGGCCAAAAGAAAAAAACAAACAAACAAAAACAAAGAGGAGAAACCTGAGCTGGGACGTCAGAGGCTGTAAACTGCAGGAATAGACCTTGCAGATCTAGTCAAGTTACTAAACAAATAAACAAGTGACCAAACAGTAACCACAACAAAACCACCTCCGGGGTCTGGAGTTGCTGCAATATTATCCTAAACATTCAGTTACCAACCCCAAAATTGCAAGATGTGCAAGGAAACAGAAAAAGGTGACTGATACACAGGAGAGAAAAAAAAAAAGCAGGCTATATAAAATCACCTCTGAAGGGGCCCAGAGATTCCCTGAGCAGAAAGAGACACCAGAGCCGCTCTTACACAAATGTTCAAAGAAAGGAAACCATGCTTAAAGAATTAAAGGAAGTTATGATGACAACGACTCATCAAGTAATGAATATAAAGAGACAGAGATTATTTGAAAGAACCAAATAGAAATTCTGGAGTTGCAAACTATAATAATAGAAACGGAAAATTCACTAGAGGGATACAATAGCAGGTCCGAGATACCAGAAGAAAGAGTCAATGAACTTGAAGAGGGATCAGTAGAGATGGTGCAATGTCTTAGTCTGTTCTGGTTGCTATAACTGTATGCCATGGACTGGGGGGCTTTTAAACAAACAAACAAAAAATTTACTCCTCACGGTGCTGACCTAATCCCTTCCCACCTCCTAATACTGTCACATCAGGGGTTAGGATTTCAATATGTGAATTTGGGGAGAACACAAACATTAAGACCACAGCATGCAATCTGAACAGAGAGAAATTCAAAATGAAGAAAATCGAGCAGATCTTCAGAGAAGTGCGAAGCCTCATTCAGTACACTGAACTACTACTGTTGTTGTTGTTGTTGTTGTTAATTGTTTCCCCACTGCTCTCATTTTATGCTGGTTATTTCTTTAGGTTGTGAACTGAGGAATAATCCCTTGGGAGCAGAGCTAAGCTGTAGATTTTTAAAGCTAGCATTTGGAAGCCAATTGGCCGGAATTTAATTCACATTTTAGAATCTTAGGTGAATGAGAAATGTCACTGTCACAGCATCACTTTAAAACTCCAGTAGCTATTATGTATCTATTGTCACGTCTCCAGAATTTATTAATCATATTTAAACATATAAAACAGAGAGAGGTGTCTGGATGGCTAAGCCAGTTAGACGACCAACTCTTGGTTTCGGCTCAGGTCATGAACTCATGGGTCGTGGGATCGTGCCCCTTTGGTCTTTGTACTCAGTGGGGGTCTGCTTGGGGATTCTTTCCCTCTGCCCCTCCCACATTCTCTCTCTGTCCCTCTCTCAAATGAATAAATAAATCTCTAAAAACATATAAGACAGAGAATGGTTCGAATAATAATAATCCAGCTCCAACCAAAGTAAACAAAAATTAAAGCCAAAGAGAAACAAATATTTCTAGACTCCCCCCTAAATCACTTTCGGAGTCCTATTTTAATAGTTTGCCCAGAGACAGGATTGAGAGTACCAGTTTTGTCCCACAAAACTATTAGGCCTAATAGCTCAGCCTCTCAAATTACTGACCAAAGACTGGTCATTTTCAGAAATGGGACTGGAAACAAAATGGAAAACATTATGCTCCATTTCTTGTATAAAATCATTATTCTGTCACACGTGGCTACTATGTGTGGATCTGGGGAAGAGTCAGAAGAAAAACAAGTGAAATGAGTAAGTTTCCTCAACACTTTACACGAGGGAGAGTAGAAGCATGATATACAAAGGAAAAAATGCTCCTTTGACATAAAAAGGAAGAGAGGGAATAAAAATTATATAAAGCCCCACATGACACTGTGTTAAGTAGTATACAGAGGGCCACCATGGGATGGTCACCAGACCCCAGAATATTACTAGTCTATTGTCTATTTGTAAAACCTGGGGAACAAGGGGTCAGGATATCCGTATTCAGAAAATTTTAAAATAATTTTAGTAATTACATCCTTCTTCAGAGAACATTAAAGGTTCACATATCACTGCTACAAACATTATCTTGGTTAATATGCTCTAGGGGATGCATAAGTAATCCCATTTCAGAGGTGAAGAAAGTGAGTTCTAATTGCAGCAATGATGCCAATCACTAACATGTATCCAGCATTTCTAATGTGCACAGTTCTCTTTAAAGTTTGATTTTAATCAATTAATTAATTAATTAATTAATTTTTTGAGAGCAAGCACAAGCAGGGGAAGGAGCACAGTTCTCTTTAATCCTTAAAATATCTCTGCAAAGTAGGGACCATCCTACATATGTTTATGTATAAAATATATAGACATCATATTACATGCATACATATAATATACACCAAATTCTTTTTTTCATATACATATTGTTATGCTATTTGGGGGAATCATTTGAGAGTAGGTTGTAGACATGATGGCCCTTGATCATTCCTAAATACTTCAGTGTGTATTTCCTAAAAGCAGTTCTCTGACATAGGAGCACTGTGATCAAAATCAGTAAATTAACATTGACACAGTATTATTATTTATCCATCTATGGATCTCATTCAGATTTTGCCAGTCATCCCAATAATGCCTTCTATGGCAATAAAATACAGAACACGTGATGCATTTGTCATGTCCATTTAACCCAAAACATAATCTTCCTTTATGTTTCAAGACATTGATTTTTTTTTATTTTTTTAAAGAATTTTTATTTATTTATTTATTTGAGAGAGAGAAATAGAGAGAGAGAGAGAATGCAAGAGAGAAAACATGAGCTGAAGGAGAGGGAGAGGAAGAGGGAGAAGCAGACTCCCAAATGAACAGGGAGCCTGACATGGGGCTTGATCCTAGGACACCAGGATCATGACCTGAGCTGACGGCAGATGCTTAACTGACTGAGCCATGCAGGTGCACCATAACTTTAGTATTTTTTTTTACGTTTTTAATTTCAATAGTACTCTTTGGATTTGGAGGTATCAGTGCAATGTAATGGATTTTTATATAGATATAGATAGATACGTGAATAGAGATGTGTTTTTGTCTGATGTCAACTCCCGATTCTGTTTTGGTCATGCATTTTAGAGAAGGGATAACAGTGAGGTGACACTAGATCTTCTCTGTGCATCAGATCAGGACATACATCATACTGATCAGGCTTATTACTGGTGATGTTAACTTTGGTCATTGACTAAGGCAATATCCGCCATGGTTTTCTCACCAAAACCGCTTTTCCCCCTTTGTTGTTAATCAGCTTCACATGGGGGAAATACTTTGCAATTGTGTAAATATCCTCAAAATTTTACACACTAGATTTAGTTGATTCTTGCCTGAAAGTATTATTACGCTTATGGCTGCCAGCTGATCATTTTTTCTAACTCCATCATTGCTTGTACCTTTATTAGTTGGCTTTCTACTCCAAGAAGAACCTTCACCTTCTCCTTTCATTTCTTCTTTCTTTCTTTATTATATCAATGTGGATTCATGGGTTCTTATTTTATTTAATGGGATAAAATACTTTGCGGTCATTTATTTAGATGCTCAAGCTACCCTTCACTTGGCCAGTGGAAACCCCTTATGAGGGGCTCCTGTGTCCTTTTGTGTTATCCTTACCCTCGTGCTTTCTGACCCCCCAAGATATTGCAGATTCATCGTGTTCTTTTCTTGCCCCAGCCTTAAAGGTAGCCATTTCTTCAAGGAGTTTGGGTTCCTCAGAGTGTTTAGAAACCAAGATCTGACACTAGGTGTGCCCATTGTTCCTTGGGTATCATTGTTTCTAAGTCCCCTCTGCCAACAAAGCCAGAAAGCAGACACACATATTCACCTGTATTCCTATCTATTCACCTATCTCTGTCTCTATACACATCCATTAGGTTGCACTGATAACGTTCAAATCCAATCCAATGCTACCGGGTTCATTCTATTTTTCCCATTTTCCAAATTTGCGACTCCCTTCTCTGGCAATGAGAAACCTAGTTGGCTTGATCCACAATATCTCAACGTATCTGGTGAATCTTAGAATACACAGAAAGTAATTCAGTATGTCTAACCTCTGCCTCTGAGAAAAAGCAGGTTACAAACTGGAGTTCAATAGTTTTTAGAGTTCTTCTTGCCTTTAGCCCAAGGTCATACTGTCCAAATACGGTATTTGAAAGTCTTCAGAGGATGGGAGGAGGGGCAGCGGCCCTGCAGCCCAGCTTCATGAAGCTTCTCTGCACCAAGCAGCCTACAGGCGCCCAGCCCTCACGCTCCCCGCTGCCAAGATGCCCCCAACAAAGGTCAGTGCAGTCAAAGGGGCAGTGAAGGGAGAGCCCAAGGGATCTGCTATGTTGTCTGTGAACCCTGCTCCTGCAAAGGTAGAAACGAAGCCCAAAAAAGAGCAGGAACAGCTAAATCCTGGGGCATAAGTGCGAACAAAAGGGGAAAGGGGAGCAAAGGGCAAAAAGGCCAACGTGGCTAACCACGAAAGGAAACACTGACCTGCAGAAAAGGGAGAACTAAAAATACATAGAATCCAGCCTCTAATGATGCAAGAGAGAAGCAGCTAAGTCTGATTAAGTCGTGTACCGTGTCTTAGTGGTCGCTGTGGGTCCTGCGGGTCACGGGAGACTCTCCATCAGGGAATGTACTTTACCTCATTTGTTAAATGTAAATGCTTTCATTCAAGAGGGGAAATCGTTTGCTGTTTGGGTTTCTTGTTCTGTTTTGTTTTGTTTTGATATCCTATTATGCAAAGCATGTGAAACAGTAATTTGGAGTCACGGTCGTGCATTTACTATGTCTTCAACACTTCAAAGGTCTTCTATTCCATGTTGGTTTTTAGTAAAATTGCTTCTTGAGGAAAACCGCTCCTGGGACACCTGGGTGGCTCAGTCAGTTAAGCATCTGGGTCCAGTCCCACATCAGGCTCGATATGGAAAGCCTGCTTCTCCTTCTGTCTGCTGCCCCCCTGCCCCTCGCTTGTGTTCACTTTCTCTCTCTCTCTGGCAGATAAATATCTTAAAAAAAAAAAAAAAAAAAAAAAACACTCCCACCTTGGCCTTTGCCTGTGAGAATTCCGTGCACATTGTGATGTATTTGGTTGTGGTAGTCTGTTTTCCTAATGACTTTGCTTTATGCTATAAAAGATTGAATGCATGTACACAACATGTATGATGATAAATTACAAATCAGTGCAACTTACAACGTAGCAGCTTATCAAACATTTGAAGTCACTGGCACTCCATATCCTCTTAGGGAACATCCCCTCTGAATCTAAGGTTCAAGGTCACTGAGAAAGTGTTCAGAAAAGGCTGATAGCTATATGGCTTTTTAGATTTTTGGCACATACATTAAAATTTGAACTAATTGTTCGTTGTAGCCATGTAGTGCTCCTCAAACAACCAATGAAATCTCAAGCAGGAAAGAAAAAAGGTATTTGAATGAGTTCTCTTTGTCCACTCTTCAGTGCTGTTGTGTTCGGCGCTTCAAAATAAAGTGTAGCTCATTTGTTTTCTTTTGTTTTGTTTGTAATCATTTTTCCCTTTTAGGGTTTTCCCCAATCCTTGTTGGTTTTATTGATTTTTCTTTTTTTGAGTACGTGAAACCTTAACACGGTTCCAAGAGCTAGTGTGTATTTCCTGTGTGTTTTATTTTTGCACAAATGAGCAGTTGCTTGCACATGTTCTTATTTCCCCTTTTTTCTTAAACAAAATGAAGCCTACTACACATGCTATTTTACACCTTGCATTTTTTCACTTAATGCTGTATCCTGGAAATCCCTCCATAGCAGTCCTCAGACAGCTTTCCCTTTAAAAAAGGACTTTACAGGGGCGCGTGGGTGGGTCAGTTGGTTAAGCAACGGCCTTCGGCTTGGGTCGTGATCCCGGGGACCTGGGATCGAGTCCCACATCGGGCTCCCTGCTTGGCGGGAAGCCTGCTTCTCCCTCTCTCACTCCCCCTGCTTGTGTTCCCTCTCTGGCTGTGTTTCTCTCTGTCAAATAAATAAAATCTTTTAAAAAAATGACTTTACAAAGCTGCATAGTACTGCACTATATGGATGGACTATGGTTTCTTCAACTACTACAACTTTTGCAATTACAAGCAACGCTGTGATGACACCCCTTTTGCCTACCTATAAGTGTACTGGTGAAGGTGAATCTTCCCCGTAGAGTCGCATTTTGCCGTTTGGTCAGGTCCTGCCAAGTTCCCTGCCGAAGAGTCGCACCAATTTGCATTCTGACTGGCAATGCGTGAGAGCGCCTGCTCACTCACACTTCAACAGCAGAGTCAGTGTTATATGAGTTTCAGGCATACAGTATAGTGATTCAACAAGTCTATACACGACTCAGGGTGCACCATGGTGAGTGTACGCTTTAGTCCCTACCACTTAGTCAGCCCCCCACCCCCTTCCCTTCCAGTGACCATCAGTTTGTTCTCCATAGGTTATAGTCTGTTTCTTGGTTTGTCTCTCTTTTTTTCCCTTTGCTCATTTGTTTTCTTAAATTCCACATATGAGTGGAATCATATCTATTTGTCTTTCTCTGATTTTGCTTGGAATTACACTCTCTGGCTCCATCCATGTTGTTGCAAATAGCAAGATTTTTGTTCTTTTTATGGCTGAGTAGTATTCCATTGTGTGTGTGTATATGTGTGTGTATGTGTGCATATACACCCACATGTATATATATATATACGTGTGTGTGTGTGTATACACCCCACCTCTTCTTTTTCCATTCATCTACTGATGGACATTTAGGCTGCTTCCATAATTTGGCTTTTGCAAATAATGCTGTCATAAACAGGAGGGTGTGTATCTCTTTGAATTAGTGTTTTTGTATTTGGGGGCCAAATACCCAGTTGTGCAATTACTGGATCAGAGGGTAGTTCTATTTTTAAGTTTTTGAGGAACCTCCATACTGTTTTCCACAGTGGCTGCACCCGTTTGCATTCCCACCAACGGTACATGAGGGTTCCTTTTTCTCCACATCCTCACCAAAACTATAGTTTTAATGCAATCCCTATCAAAATACCAATAACATTCTTCACAGAACTGGAACAAACCACCCTAAAATCTGTAGGGAACCACAAAGATCCTGAATAGCCAAAGCAATATTCAGAAAGACAAACAAAACTGGAGGTATTCCAATTTCAGATTTCAGGTTCTGTTACAAAGCTGTAGTAATCAAAACAGTATGGCACTGGCACAAAAAGAGACACATAGATCAGTGGAACAAAATAGAAAACCCAGAAATAAACCCACAATTTTATGTCAATTAGTCTTTGACAAAGGAGGAAAGAAACAGTCTCTTCAATAAATGGTGTTAGGAAAATGGGACAGCTACAGGCAAAAGGATAAAACCGGACCAGTTTCTTACACCCTACACAAAAAGAAACTCAAAATGGATTAAATGCCTAAATGGAAGACCTGAAACCATAGAAATCCTAGAAGAGAATGCAGGAAATAATTTCTCTGACGTTGGCATAGCAGCATATTTCTAGATATGTCTCCTGAGGCAAGGGAAACAAAAGCAAAAATAAACTATTGGGACTACACCAAAATAAAAAGCTTCTGCACAGTAAGGAAACAATCCACAAAATTGAGAGACAGCCTACTGAATGGGAGAAGATATTTGCAAATGACATCTCTGATGAAGGGTGAGTATCTAAAAAATATATACAACTTGTACAACCGACCACCAAAAAACAAACAACCCAAATAAAAATGGGCAGAAGACATGAACAGACATTTTTCCAAAGTAGACATTCACATAGCCAACAGACAGGTGAAAAGATGCTCAACCTCACTCATCATCAGGGAAATATAAATCAAAACCATAATGAGCTACCACCTCACACTTGTCAGAACAGCTAAAATCAACAACTCGAGAAGCACAGTCTCTTATATTTTTTTAGGTTTTTCCACTCTGGCACATAAAGAATGGTATTCCCATGTAGTTTTACTTTACATTACTCTTATCACAAAGGAAATTGAATATCTCTTCATATGGTTAAGGGTCATTTTAAAAAAATTAGAGGGAATTCTCCTTGCGTGTCGTTTGTCACTTTCCCATCACATCTTGTGGATTTCTCCCACAAATTTTAAGAATCTTTTAAACTTTAGGGCTATCAGCCTTTTCTTTATGCTGTGTGTTGCAAATATTTTCTCCCAGTTTCCCTCAGTTGTTTTTTGATCTTATTTGTGGTGGGGGTAGATAAACATACATAAATTGTTTTATTTTTCAACATAGTCAAATTTATCAATCTTTTCTTTTTTGCCTCTGCATCTTAAGCTAGTCTGCAAGCCTTTCCCTAGACCCAACTTAAAGAGGAATTCACCCATCTGCTTCCTTGATGTATATAAAGTTTATCCTTACACACAGTTAAAACAAAAACAAAAAACAGATCTAGTTACCTTCTTCCAAATGGTTAACCAGTTTAACCACAACCATTTATTAAAATGTCCATCTTTCTTGTTAGGAACTCTCTTTACCTTCACTTCCTTGATGAGAACACTGAGGCTTAGAAATGTTGAGCAACTTACCCAGTGCTACATAGCTAGTAAGTGGAGTCAGAGATGGCCCCCCCTGCAGTGGTGACTGAGACCTGCAATGTGGAAGGACTGCTGCTGCAGAAATATTGGGGGAAGACCAGCCCAGCAGGGGTATCAGCAGGTGCTAGGACCCTGTGACAAGGGCAAAGTTGGCCCAAAGAGAAGGATCGCAGTTCCAGAAAGCAGTGAGAAAGGGGAGAGTGTCTAAGATGATGGTGAAGCAGGGAAGTTATACATAATGTCAAGTCCTGGTGAGGATTTTGATTGTACCTTGTGGTGGGACATTTCCAGAAAGTTTTAAAGACTTAAGTTCTAGTTTATGTTTTTAAATAATCAGTGTTGGCAGCTGTCTGAAGAATGGATTGAGACCAGGGAGCCCCATTATGAGCCTTTGCAGAAGTCCCGGAGAGAACTGGCCAGAGTTGGCACTAACATAATTGCAGTTGGGGTGGAGAGAGCTATCATTTAATATAGCTTTGCCTTGGCAAATACCGCATTATGCCTCAGCATTTCTTCTAGCTGCTTCTACCTTCTACTGGAATCAAACTGAGCTCTAGAGTAAGAGATGAACTGAAGACACGATATGTGAAAGAACTTTATCAGCAAGTACGAAACAGAAAACTCCTACAATTGTGTTCATCTTTGACACTTTGTGGTTTCTGAAAACAAAAGCTGCTTGGTTTTCACTTAAGCAACTTGAATTTTGGCTTACAGAATATAAGCCATGTGAGGCTATGTCCCAACCAACAGCAACAGTCCTCTGGTAGGGACACCAAAACACAGATTGGAGGAGAGGATACAGCTTTGCATATCTTTTCATGATACTCATTTCAGAAGGTAAAGATTTGCCCCCAGACATTCCATACTTTTCCATTTGCAATTCTAGATGGAAAATTCCTAAATCTATCTCTTCAGTGTAGTTTCTCTGAGCTCAAAACCCCTATACCTGTTTTTCTTGATGTCTTCACTTACATACCAAGCAGGTGCTTCATAACTTCTATGAGCAAACTTAAGGGAGGCTTCCCTCCCCATTTTGCTTCCCTCCATCTTTTTCTCACTTAATCCTACCTCCATCCATCCACCCAGCTGCTAAAGCCAGAAATGTGAGTGTCATCTTTGATTATTCTTTCTTTCTGCACCCACCTCCATTCTATCCTCTGGAAAGCCCTTTTAAAGTAGAGGTTGAACCCTTTCATTTTTCTCTGCTACCAGTGCTACAAACCTAGGCAATTCCATATTCACCTTTAGCCTGGAATTCTACAAGTCTCTTAAGTAGTTTACATATATCCAGTCCTATCTCTCCATCACCAATTCTCCACACTGGCATCAGACATGAGACAGCAATCTTAAAATACTCGTAAGATTCGATCACTTACCTACTCAGAAACCTTCAATAATTTCCCATTACCCTTAGAACAGGGTTAATCTCACGGTGGCACTGTTGACATTCCAGGCCCCAAGTTCGTTGCAGCGGGGGGGGGGGGCTGTCTTCTACATGGAGGGGTTTAGCAGCATCCCTGACCTCTACTCATTAGAGGCCAGCAGCCGCCCACCTCCAGTCGTGGCAACCAAAAATTATTCTAGACATTGCCAATATCCTCTGGGGCAAAGGGGCATGCAAAATTGCTCCCAGTTCATAACCACAGCCTCAGAGTAAACCCCAATTCCTTATAATGGCCTGTATGACCTTCCCGAGCTGAACTTGGCTCTCTTCTCTGGTTTCAGTGTGGGTGGTACTTCCTTATGCTCACAATATTCCAGCCACAGTAACCACAATCAATGTGATGTTTTTGTTCCTGTGATGTGTTCTAGCCACCAGGCTCTTTCCTCCATAAAGGTTAAGCCTTCTGTTTGAAATGCTTTCCTTAAACGTGTCCCTGTCTTGTACCATTTTGCTTACTTAACATTGGCTCATGCTTCAGATTTTAATGCAGCGAAGCATTTCTCGATCCCCTAGATGGGCCAGGCTCCTCTTACGTATAAGTCTCAGGTCCCTGGAACACTTTCTGTGGCCGCGTCCCAAGAGGGCAGGGGCCATGGCAGATTCAGCCCATGAGTGCATCCCCAGTGTGGACTCTAGGGTCGAACGCCTGTGTTCCCTGTCCCCCCCACCAGTTTTGGTGAGATAGAATGAACGCCTAACACTGTAGAGGTGTAGCGTGTACAGTGTAATGATTTGACTTACATATATCGTTAAATGTTTACTGCAGTAAGTTTTGTTAACATCCATCATCTTACATAAATACAAAAAAAGGAAAAAGAAATTTAAATATATATGTATATATAGATACATATATATTTATACATATATGTATATATGTATATTGTGATGAGTGATGAGAACTCTGAGGATTTGCTCTTTGAACAACTTTCATATCAATCATACGGGGTGGTGACTAAATTCATTAAGGTGTACATCACATCCTTCCTAGTACTTAGTTGGCTTATAGCTGGAAGTCTGTGCCTTTTGATCATCTTGCTCCAATACCCCTTGCCTCTGGTAACCACAAATCTTTTGTATTTGTCCTTCTTTCATTTCTCTTCACATCATGCCCTCAAGGTCTGTCCATGTTGTCGCAAGCGGACTCCCTGGGTTCTTGACTCAGCTCCGCCACTTGCGAGCGATGTGACGTTGGACATCTCACTTGAATTACTTAAGATTTACACTCCTCCTCTGTAAAAGTGAGACCTTCCTTACTAATCGCTGCATCAAATTATTTTGAAGATTAAACAAAAACCCTTGGCAGCATGCTTCCCATGACAATAATTCAATAAATGTTCCCTGCTGCGATCATTATTACCAATCACTATCATTATCTTTGCCTCCAGAACACATGATCATAGGTAGTAGCAACTCAGCTATAGCTTTCCAAACAATTATTTCTCCTTTGGTCCAAGAGGACTAGTTCTTTTTTCCCTTCAAAATAAATAAATCAATTCTTCCAGTTTCTGATTAGTTTTTCAAAAACACTTAAAAAGTAACCATTCAGCAGAGCCCCCCCCCTTGGTTACAAAGTTGATTTCTTCTATCTTACTTCTCCTAGAACTTAATGTGTCCCCTTAGTGCCTATCTACCAGTCATTTTTCTTCAGCACCATCAGTATATCAGAAGGCAGCAACTAGGTAGTACTCTAATCATTTCCTATTAGGGAACACTCCCAAATTCATTTTCCAAGGCTGGCACTCCCCTCATACCAAAGCCAGATAAAGCCTTTACAGGGAAAGAAAACCACAGACCAAACCAAAAACTTTTCTGCATGGCAAAGGAAATAATCAACAGAAGTACAATCTCTGGAATGGGAGAAAACACTGGCAAACCATATCGGATGAGGGGTTAAGATCTAAAATATATAAAGAACTTATACAACTCAATAACATCAACAACAACCACCATGAAACAACCAATTAAAAAACGAGCAGAGGACCTAAATAGACATTTTTTCCAAAGAAGATATACAAATGACCAACAGGTACATGAAAAGATGCTCAACATCACTAACTACTAGGGAAATGAAAATCAAAATCGCAATGAGATATCACTTCACACTTGCCAGGACAGTTATCATCAAAAAGATAAGAGATAACAATGGGGCGCCTGGGTGGCTCAGTTGGTTAAGCGACTGCCTTCGGCTCAGGTCATGATCCCGGAGACCCGGGATCGAGTCCCACGTCGGGCTTCCTGCTCTGCGGGAAGCCTGCTTCTCCCTCTCTCACTCCCCCTGCTTGTGTTCCCTCTCTGGTTGTGTTTCTCTCTGTCAAATAAATTTAAAAAATCTTAAAAAAAAAAGATAAGAGATAACAAGTGTTGGCAAGGATGTGAACAAAGGGAGCAGTCATGCGCTGTTGGTGGGCATGTAAAATGGTACAACCAGTGTAGAAAACAGTATGGAGGTGCCTCAAACAATTAAAAATAGGACTACCCTATGATCCAGCAATTTCACTTCTGGGTATATATGCAGAGGAAATGAAAACAGGATATTGAAGAGATAGCCGTACTCCCTTGCTTATTGGAGCGTTATTCACAATAACCAGGATATGGAAACAACCGAAGTGTCCATCGGTGGAAGAATAGATAAAGAAAATATTTTTTATTTATACAGACATACACACACTGGAATATTATTGAGTCATGAGAAAGAAGGAAATCCTGGCATGTGCAACAATGTGGATGGACCGGGAGGGCGTTATGCTAACTGCAACAATTCACATAAAGAGACACAAATACTGCCTGATCTCACTTATATGTGGCATCTCCAAAAGCCAAACTCGTACACACAGAGAAAATGGTAGTTACCAAGGGCTGGAGAGTGAGAGAAATAAGCATAAGTTGGTCAAATGGTATTTCTAACTTGTTAGAAAATGACTAAGTTCAGGGCGCCTGGGTGGCTCAGTTGGTTAAGCAACTGCCTTCGGCTCAGGTCATGATCCCGGAGATCCGGGATCGAGTCCCACATTGGGCTCCCTGCTCGGTGGGAAGCCTGCTTCTCCCTCTCTCACTCCCCCTACTTGTGTTCCTTATCTCGCTGTGTCTCTCTCTGTCAAATAAATAAATAAAATCTTTTTTGAAAAAATAGGAAGTTATGTAGTAGACAAGATAAGCACTTCTCTTGCACAAATATCCGCACATCCCAATCCTTAAAATCAGTGAATATGTTGCCTCACATGGCAACAAACTTTGAAGGTGTGATTAAGTTAAGGACCTTGAGATTGGGAAATTATTCTGACTTATCTGGGTAGGCCCAACTATAGGGGTCCTTATAGGAAGAAAGGTTACATAACTATAGAAGCAGAGATAGGGGGAGGAAGTTGACGAGAGAGAGAGAGGGGATCTACTTTGTTGGCTTTGAAGATGAAGGAAGGGACCAAGAGGCAAGGAATTCAGGTGACCTCCAGAAGCTAGAGAAGGCAGGAAAGGGATTCTCCCCTATATCTTCCAGAAGGAACTGGTCCTTTGACATATTGATTTTAGCATAGCAAGAGGCATTTCAGACTTCTGACACCCAGAATTATAAAAGAATAGATTTGTATTGTTTTAAGCCACTAAATCTGTGGTAATTTATTGGAGGCAACAGATTGACTTCAATTACGCTTTGGATTAGCTGTACATTGTAACAATCAAAGGATTAGATTTTGTCTTTCTGGGTTAAAATACCAATGTACTTGAAATTTGGGGATTATACCTTTTGATTACTAGGATTTTCAGTTTTATTTTATTTTGCTTAGTTAATTATAAAAAATTTTAATCACAGAAAGTAAAGAAAAGAACATAACCACCTACATATCTACCGTCTAGACTTAACAAGTGTTAACATTTGGCCATATTTGCTCCAGACTCTCTTCCATTTTAAGAAATTAAATATTACCAAAAAATTACAGTTACACTCCCCAACTTTCTCCCCTTCCTTCTTCTCCTGAGTTTGGAATATGCAATTATAACATGTATTATAATGCTGTTACTATACATGTATAGATTCATAACCACTTCATTTCTATGCTCAAACCTATGTATCCACATTTCCACTTAGACACTCAACTGTCGCTCAAAACACACATGCCAAAAACAAGATAGCCTCTCTCCATCAAAACATGTCCCTCTTAGAAGCTTTCCATTCCTACTTATGACTCCGCCACACTGTCAGTTACAGAGACACAAAACCATTCTTCTCTTTGTCCTTCCTGACCACTCAGCAACCAAGCCGTGTTGATTTCAATTCTTCCATTAAATTAATCAACATCTTTGATTTTACTTCCACCAGTACTATTTTCATTCAAATATTTGTTGTCATATGCCAGGATTAATCAAGTGGTCTCCTACTTACTTTCTTTCCTGTAATTTTTCTCATTTCCTTGATATGACGACACACAGTTACCAGATTTTCTCTTAATTTCCTTTGACCATGTCACTTCCTTGCTCACAAAGCTTCTAGAACTTTCTACTGGACAAAGTACCAACCCTCTGCGATGCAGTCATGTCCCTCTGCTTTTTTGGCCCCAACTTTCAACACTTTGTTCACACATCTATTAGAGCACTAATTATACTGTGGGGTAATTATCCATTCATGGGCTCGTGACCCACACTGAACTATGAGTTCCCAGAGGCCAAAATGGCTGTATTCACCCTTGTTGCTCTAGGCCTAGTTCCTATTGGTAGTTCAATATATAGAAGCTAACCTGAATGAGATCGTTGTGATTTTAGATCAGAGAAGTCCATGAGAGCGGGGTGGGTAAGGGGTTGGTGTGGCGCTTGTCCATGGTATACAATAACTGCCCCCTTCTTACCCTTCTCCCTCTCTTGCTTTCTCAAATTGAAAATAAACTTATTTAAATTAATTAATTAATTAATTAGTGTAGGCTCACTCAGCATGGAGCCCAATACAGGGCTTGGAATCATGACCCTGAGATCAAGACCTGAGCTGAGATCAAGGGTCAGCTGCCTAACCAACTGAGACACACAACTGCCCTGAGAAAACAAATTTTTGTGATATTAGTCTGTAGTGTCCTTTGTCATCATGTCTTTGTCTGCCTTTGATATCACTGGCTTCATGGAATGACTTGAAAAGTGTATGATCTTCTATGATATTTTGAAAATGTGAAGTATTGCTATTAGCTCTTATCGAAACATTTGGGAGATTATACCAGTGAAGCTATTTGGGACTGGACTTTTCTTTGTGGTATTTTTAAATTACTAATTCAATCTATTTACCTGCTAGAGAGTAACTCAGATTCCCTATTTTGTCCACAATCAGTTTAGTTGGTGTTCTTAAGGAATTTGTCTATTTCATCTCTGTTATGCAATTTGTTGGTCTACAATTGTCCATAGTATCCTTATATGATCCTTTTTACTTCTTAAGGATGGTAGTTAATATCTGCCTTTAATCTTAAGCTTAGAGACTTTAGTCTTCTCCCTTTTTAACTTGGTCAGTCTAGCTAACAGTTTGTCATTTTCTCCATCATTTCACAAACTAATTTTTGACTTTATTAATTTTCTCTATTATTTTTTGATCTCCATTTCATTAGTGTCTGCTCTGATTTTTAAAATTTCATTTCTTTTGCATGCTTTGGGTATAAATTTGCTTTTTACAATGTATGAAGTTGTACGTTTAGGTTGTTTTTGTTCTTTCCTTTTTTAAAGACTTATTTATTCATTTTAGAGTGAAAGAGAGGGGCAAGCAGGAGGCAGGGTGAGGCGAATACTCCCTGCAGAGCATGGAGCCTGATACAGGGCTCGATCCTATGACCCTGAGATAATGACCTGAGCCAAAATCAAGGGTTGGATGCTCAACCAACTGAGCCACCCAGGCACCCCTCTTGTTCTTTAATAAAGATGTATATAACTTTAAAATTCCCTCTACACTCAGCTTTTGCTGCATTTCACAAATTTTTACTTGTGTTGTCATTTACATTCATCTCTAAATACTTTGATTTCTAATTTCTTCTTTGACCCACTGTTTATTCAGTGTGCATTACTTATTTTTCATACATTTGTGATTTTCCCAAATGTTCTATGATTGATTTCTACTTTTAGTTATTTTTGTTGGAGAATGTACTTTGTGTGATTTCAGACTTCTTTAATTTGTTGAGACTTGGTTTATGGTCTAGTGTATGGTATATCCTGGAGAATGTCCCCTGTGTTCGTGAGAAGAATGTATATTGTGCTATAATTGGGTGTCATGTCCTATAGATGTCCATTTGGTTTACAGTGGGGTTCCTCACTACTTCTTGTTGATCTATCCACTCTTGTTCTATTGATCTATCCTAGTCATTATATCCTTGATTGCAAAAGAGGCATTGAAGTTTCCAACTATTATTAAACTATCCCTCCCTTCAGTTCTGTCAATTTTGCTTTATGTATCTTAGGCCTCTGTGTTTAGGTGCCTAATATTTACAATTATTACATCTTATTGAGGAATTAGTCCTCATATCTCATTATGAAATGTCCCTCTTCTTCTCCAGTAACAATTTTTGTGTTAAAGTCCATTTTGTCTGATATTAGGGTAACCATTCTGGCTCTCTTTCTATTATCATTTGCATGGTAGATCTTTTTACAGAACTCTGGAAATTAACACAAGGCTTTTAATGATCCAGAGTTCTGAAAAGTTAATTTTTAAAGTTTTTGCTAGTTTTTTCAATGCTTTTAGGAAAACCATTTCAGCGGCTCTCACTCTGTCCTTTTTTGCTGATGTCACTTCTTGATTCATTCTGTAAAGACATTTAAATTTTCCCCTAAGTATCAAGTTTTGAGAGAATTTTGTTATTAATTTCTGACATTATTGCATTATGATCTGAACACCTATTCCATATGAATAACTTTATTCTGCTAATTGATGGAAGTTTTTCTTTCAATTTAGAATTTTAGGATTAGCAGAAACCGTAGTTAACTGAAGTTTAAATGGAAGCCACTTTTCATTTCTTGCTGAAAATATTTCTTAGGTATATGAACTAACAACTTTCATGGACCACTCAGGGCATAGACACTCATGCATGGGGTGGTAAATTTCTCTGTTGGCTGAAGATTTTGCGAGGTTCAAGGGTCATCATTCAGATATGCGCTTTGATGTCAAAAGGATCTGGATCCAACTGTAGTCCAAGCGCTACTAACTACATGACCTTGGACAAGGTGCTTAACTTCACGTCCTTGGAAAAGTTACTTAACATCACTAACCCTCAGTTTTCTCATCTATAACATGGTTTCACTTACTTGCGGTGCATAAGGGGTAACCTAGAGGACAGTAGGAGAAGGAAAGGAAATGGGAAGTAGAGTAATCCAGGGAGAGAAACGAAACAACAGAGACTTTGGACACAGAAACAAACTGAGGGACTTGGAGGGAGGGGGTGGAGGGATGGGAGATCCTGGTGGTGGGTACTGGGGACACCTATTGCATGGAGCACTGGGTGTGGGGCATGGGGAATGAATCTTGGAACACTGGGAAAAAATTAAGTAACAATAAAAAAATTAAAACATATGGTCTCTTTTATAAGGTTGTTGCCTGGATTTTAAAAATGGCAGATGCTTAGAATGGCTAGAACAGAGGATACGTGAAGGAAAAACTGTAAAATATTAGCTGGGACCAGATTACAGAGAAGAGTACATTCAAAGTGTTTCATAAACCTTCAGTGCTTTCCCTGCTTCCTTACACCTCTGTCAGAGGAAAATTGTAGGAAATAGGGCTCGATATAAAACGAAGACACCCTCCCCTCCAGAAGATTTGATAGTATTTGTTAACTAAGCTGCCTTTTATTTCCTTTTCTGTTATTTGCTTCTCTCTGAGTAAGAGTTAATGACAGCAACAATCCAGTAACGTGAGAGTTCTAGTTGTTTGAGTTTCAGTTAACTGAGTTTTTGCCTACCATCAGTAATTGAGTGTTGAGTTAAACTAGAGAAATAGCCTCATGATCTTTTGAGAACATAATTTGGAAAGGAAAAGAGAAGCATTAAAACTAATCACTCACTCAAAGGTCAGTGATAAATTCCATATTTAACTTTATTTTAAGGGTCTTGAGTGGCATCAAGTATTATATTTCTGAAAAAGAAACTCATCTAGGAAAATTTTGTTCAAGTGAACTAAAATTAAACTTCTCAATTCATTCATTAACCTTCTTTGATTAAATGTATTGAAAGTCCAGTATAAGAATAATAAGAATAAATCTTAAGTCAATTTGGGAGTAATTAGACATCATTAGCAGTTACTGAGAATGCCTCTTTCTTTGTATTTAAATGTAGCCCTGTCTTCAGCGGGTTTAACTCTTTTAAATAGCGTCATTTGGCATTAAGAAAGAAAAAGTGAATCATTAGTAAAATTCGAGCCACCTTATTCCACTTATAATTTTGCATTCACCTTTCCACTCTTTTAATCCATCTGAGCTCAACTATTCATCCCTTTCATTTCCATCCCCTTTAAATCGTCTTTGTGTTTGTCTTATAGATAAAAGGCAGGAATACAATAGCAATAATTTTATGTAGTGTGTAGCTATGCAAATACTTAGGCTTACTTGTCTACATGACCAGACAGCTTACTCTTGAATCTCTACTTTGGGACCCATAACATGTATCCATCTATCTCATTTATTTATCCCAACAGCCCTTTGAAATCACTGGTTTTATTCCCATTTTTATCTTTAGAAATGACAAAGCCTAGATTTTATATCCACTTGAAACTCAGTTTTTTACCCTTCTGCACTATTTAAATAACATTCCGTATTTTAAACATAGAAATAAGTGTTGTCCCTTTTGGACCACACACTAATGCCTGTGGGATTCAGGGGATTTCCAACATTTTGACCGTTCTGTTTGGGGACCACCTTCACAACCCATTCTTATGAGTCTCAGTGGTGTGAAAATGTGGTCTTTTGAGAGTGGATTGAATTTTTGGAAAGGACATATAATCTCCAGGAGCCAAGTCTGATGAGCAGTGGGGGGTGGACCAAATTGGATGATGCTGTTTTTGTTCAATGACTAGGTGTAGATCTGAGGGAATGGGTGTGCTTTTCTTGTATGACTCAGATACTGGCTTTAAAGGCATTTCCCCAGGAGGAATTCCAAAATGTGACGTAGTGGGAGCTGAGAGGCTACCTTTGAAATATAAAAGCCACTTGGACACTGTACACGCTGAGAGTTTTGTAGAATCAGAAGTCTCATTGCTTTTTAGGCAGGCAGAATAGAGGGCCAGCCTGTTCCCTGAAGATTTAAGTACCATTGTACTTCCATTGACCACATCTTGGACACAGTGGAGCCTTCAACCACTTGGCAGGAGTCCCTCATTTTGAAAACTCTAGGCCCCATCTACTTAAATAACACTTAGCTTCTCAGTCCCCTTAGTAAGCATTCCTTTAGGATCAAAATGAAGAATGAATTGAATGTCCTGATGATGTAAGAAGCATCTTCATGAAGACAAGTACCTCTATTGATTGGAATGAGTCATCTTAAAAGTTAGGTGAGTTACCTTAACTCCTCCAACACTAAAGAACCTGGTCGCATGCAGGTTGTACTGTGAAGGTAGGGATGGTGGCTCAGTTCAGAACCAAGAAACACATGTCATTGGCAGCATTCAACATTCTTTTAATTCCTGGTGGCCATGGTATTAAAAAGAACTTCTAAACAAGGATCCAGTAACAGAACTGTGCTGAAAAATACATAATGGGATTCAGGAGAATTCATATTCAGGAGTATCGAGGAGTAGTATTGGTTCTGTGGTGTCTTTCTTCTTTGCTACTGAAATGCAGCCAACTCTTGGCGACAGGGCACACAGCCTACTTGCACACAGCGCAGGGCACAGCAGGACTGGGACAAAGAGGAGGGGAACTGTCAATGCCTTTCCAGAAGGCTGCCAGATTTCCATACTCTAGGGGAGAAACCCTGATGCCTCTTCTTATAACATACTGTCTGGCAAGAGCGAGCAACCAGAAATTGCCTTTGGTTGGGTTCATGAAAGCTACAAACCCAAGGCTGCCAGCTTTGGGTTTTTCCATTGCATTATGCAGTGACACGGTCAGGAGTTCAGTTCTTAGACCCATATGCAGTAAAGGAGTACACAAGTACATCTCGAAGGATGACCACTTGCGACCAGAATTTGCTGTTGGTGCATATGTTTCCTCGAGAGACAGAGAGCCCTGCAGAAGGATGGTACTGGCTGGAGAGGGCCAACCTCAATGGGCGCTTTGACTTTGGACTTTTACAGCCAAGGCTGGATTGCACTTCTTCTTTTGGGCTTTGATCTAAGCCTTAGTCATTCATTACACATCATTACAAACTGTCACTTTAAATTCCACTGCCTTTCCTCATACCTTTCTCCTGGTCTGCCTTTCCAGGTTCACTAAAGGAATTATTTGATAGAAAACAGTGTTAAGAGAAACCATAGTCCCTCTATATTTCCCTATTTTCCTCTTTCTTCAGCCTTTCTCTCTGTCTCTCACTTGCACTCTCTCTCTCTCTTAGTAAAATCACTTGCATTACCAGGCTTTTTATTTGCACCTGAGTGTTTGGACCTCTCAACTTTCACATAGGTCCAGAAATACATAAGAAGAGCAACTTTGATAATGTACCACTTAAGTATAATTTGTTTTTAAAGTTGCCTTTTCTTCTGGCCTTATGTAAAATGTAAAGGTCTTAACAGGTTATAGTCACACTCCCACTTAACTGTCACCAAGGCAACCAAAATCTACAAGCAACTGGCAGAAGTTGCAGACACAGGGGGAATCTAGGGAAGTCTACACTACCCAAGGGGCCTGCATTCCAGAGTTGGCCACCTAAGCCTTCCCCCACAGTGGGAAAGTGGGGAAGTGGCTGAGAAAAATTTCCCGTATGTTAACTGTAGCCACCAGTGACATTTCAAAGTGATGGAATGCGGTGGCTGTGATCTGCTAGCTGGGGCCCATTGTTGGTTTCTGCGCATCTGGAAAGGGTGC
Source organism: Spilogale gracilis (assembly GCA_004023965.1). NCBI lineage: Eukaryota > Metazoa > Chordata > Mammalia > Carnivora > Mephitidae > Spilogale > Spilogale gracilis. Next base: position 133,846 of record PITA01002565.1, on the reverse strand, counting down.
AGGTTATAGATTAGTTTGAAAGAGCTGCATTTACCAAAGAAATACTGCACCAATCACCAGCTGTCTTTAAGGAGTTTGCAAGGTTTGGGGAAGTTTTGTCTATTTTGTTGGCTGTTGTTGTTGTTTAGAATAAACAGTGGCATTAGGCTAGTGGAGAACTGTCAATGTCAAATTTTTCGCTCTTTGCCTTGGGAAGCAGAAAAGTGATCTTAGCTCACAGGATGAAGGAGACAAAGATGGGGGAAATGAGAAGGGGCAGCATATGAAATACGACAGATTTAACGCATTCACCTGTTGTTTCCTAGGCTCTTCTGAAGGATTCCCTGATCTACTCTTGAATCTATACAAAATTCAGTTTTAATTGGGATGGGGAGGTATTGATTCACCTTAGAGTGGGGGAGCTTTTGGAAGACATCTAGTCTAACCCTTTTCACTATCGTTTTATTCCTTCATCTGCTCTTTCCTTCATTCATGTATTCATCAAATGTTTTTGAATGCTCACTGCATTCCAGGGGCTAGTGATAAAAATATAAGCAAGACATAGTTCCTTTTGTGAAAGAGTTCACACCCTAGTGGGGAAGGCAGAGATGGGGCAGTGCATTAGCAGATGGAGTAGAAAGTAGAGGGACTGAGCTGTGTCCAGTGTCCTGTGAGGGCACAAAAAGGGAAGAGGAGCACTTTTGCCAGAGTAAGTTTAAGTGGCAACAATCCAAGGAGCAGGTGACATCATTCCTGATGAAGAAAACGAGGCCTGGAGAGGGGAAGGGAGCCGCCTGTGGCTCCCCGTTCCCATAAAGGGGAAGCAGTGAGAGGTTGGCCCCTTCCCTGGAAATACTTAAAAGTACCTGACCCGTTTATTCAAAGAACTCCGCAGACACAAAATCACACTCTCCTGTGGAACATGGGACGCTAGAGAGAATGATCTGAGAGAAAGTTTCAGAGCTCCGTTGCCTTTCCTCAGGCTGCTTCTGCTCTGGCCTAGTCACCCAACACAGCCTGGACTTTGAGTCTTCATGAGCCTCTTTCTACATGAGCTGTCACCAGGACTGATGGTCTGGGGCGGTAAAGGACTGGATTTCTAAACATCCCGAACCGAGAGCTTAGATTAACTCGCGCACACGTCACCTTCATCAGGGAGTAGGAAGGAATCCCTAATCCAAAACATTCCAACAAAAAAAACCAGGACCAGATGACTTCACTAGTGAATTCTACCAAACATTTAAAGAAGAATTAATGCCAATCCTTCTCAGATTTTTCTAAAGCACTGAAGAGGAAGGAACACTTTCAAACTCATTTTGCGAGGCCATCATTACCCTAATGCCAAATGTAGATAAAGACACCGCAAGAATAAAAAATTTCAGGAGCACCTGGCAGGCTCAGTCAGTTGGGCATCTGCCTTCAGCTCAGGTCATGATTCCAGGGTCCTGGGATTAAGCCCCACATCAGGAGAGCCTGCTTCTTCCTCTCCCTCTGCTGTTCCCCCTGCTTGTGCTGTTTCTCTGTCACTAAATAAATAAAATCTTTAAAAAAAACCCTGAAATTTCAGACCAATATCCTTAATGAACATAGATGTAAAAATCACCAACAGAATGCCAGAAAACCAAATTCAACAATGTATTTAAAAGGATCACACATTATGGTCAAGTTGTATTGATTCTTAGGATGCTTGAAATCCTAAGGATGGTTCAAGTCCACAAATAAGTCAATGTGATACACAGCATTAACAGAATAAAGGCTAAAAAGCATATGACTATCTCAAAAGATGCAGAAAAAGCATTTGACAAAATTCACCACCCTTTCATAGTTAAAAAAAAATCTCTCAACAACGAGAGTTGACTCTCAACTCTCTTAATATTATACTCAGGGGTGAAAGGTAAAAGCTTTTTTCCTGTAAGATCAGGAACAACATAAGGACGCTCAATCTTAATACTTCTATTCAACGTAGTATTAAAGGTGTTAGCCAGAGGGGCACCTGGGTAGCTCAGTTGTTAAGTAAGCATCTGCCTTCGGCTCAGGTCACAATCCCAGGGTTCTGGGATCAAGCCCTGTGGGGAGCATGCTTTACATTCTCCCACTCCCCTTGCTTGTGTTCCCTCTTTCTGTCACTCTCTCTGTCAAATAAATAAAATCTTTTTAAAAAGCCCTAGCCAGAGCAATTAGGGGGAAAAATACAAGGCATCCAAATTGGAAAAGAAGTAAAATTGTCTTTGTTTATAGTTATGATTTTATATAGAGAAAAACCTAAGGACTCTACCAAAAACTGTTAGAACACTTAATGAATTCACTAAAATCCTGCATTGTAGTAGAATCCTGTATTGCAGGATACAAAGTCGATGCACAAAAATCATTCGCATTTCTATATACTAACAATGAACTATCTAAAAAATAAAGAAAGCAATCCCATTTACAAAAGCCCTAAAACCATAAAATATTTAGGAATAAATTTAACCAAGGAGGTAAAAGATGTGCACACTTAAAATCATAAAATACTGATGAAAGAAATCAAAATAGACACAAATAAATGGAAAGATATTCCATACTCCTAGAATGGATGAATTAATATTGTTAAAATGTCCATTCTACCTAAAGCTTTCTACAGATTCAATGCAATCCCTACAAAATCCCAATACCAATTTTCACAGAAATAGAAAAAATAATCACAGAAATAGAAAATAAATTGCATGGAACCACGATAGTTCCTGAGTAGCCAAAGAAATCTTAAGCAAGAAGAATGAAGCTGGAGGCATCACATATTCCTGATTTTAAATTATGTTGCAAAGCTACAGTAATCAAAACAATATATACTCTCATTAAAAACAGACACAGAGACCAATGGAACAGAATAGAAAACCTAGAAATAAACCCTACAAATATGATTCACTAATTTTCAACAAGAAACCAAGAACACACAATAGGGAAAGGAGAGTTTCTTCAATAAATGTTGTTGGGAAAATTAGATATCCACATGCACAAGAATAAAATTGGATCCTTATCTAATACCATACACGAAGATCAACTGCAAATGAATTAAAGACACTTAAGATCTGAAATCATAAAACCCCTAGAATTAAACAAAAGGAGAAAATTCCTTGGCATTGGTCTTGGCCATGACTTTTGGTTACAACTCCAAAAGCAAAAAAAGCAAAAATAAATAAGTGGGATAGCATCACGTTAAAAAGTTTCTGCAAGGTTAGTCAATAAAAGGAAAAATAATATATGGAATGGGAGAAAATATCTGCAAACCACATATCTGTTAAGAGGTTAATATCCAAAGTACATGAAGAATTCATACTATTTGGGGCACCTGGGTGGCTCAGTGGGTTAAAGCCTCTGCCTTCAGCTCAGGTCATGATCTCAGGGTCCTGGGATCCACATCGGGCTCTCTGCTCAGCAGGGAGGCAGCTTCCCCCTCTCTCTCTGCCTGCCTCTCTGCCTACCTGTGATCTATCTCTCTGTCAAATAAATAAATAAAATCTTTTTTTTTCTTTTTTAAAGATTTTATTCACTTGACAGAGAGAAACACAGCCAGAGAGGGAACACAAGCAGGGGGAATGAGAGAGGGAGAAGCAGGCCTCCCGCCGAGCAGGGAGCCCGATGTGGGGCTCGATCCAGGGTCTCCGGGATCATGACCTGAGCCGAAGGCAGTCGCCCAACCAACTGAGCCACCCAGGCGCCCCTAAATAAAATCTTTTTTAAAAAGTTCATACTACTCAACAGCCAAACAAAACCCAAATAACTCGATTGAAAAATGGTCAAAACCTGAACAGACATTTGTCTAAAGAAGACAATACAGATGGCCGACAAAAATGTGAAAAGGTGCTCAACCTCACTCATCATCAGGGTACTGAAAGTCAAAACCTCCACCTGCCATGGTGTGCCATTATTAAAAACAACAACAACAAAAGTTAACAAATGTTGGTGAGGATGTGGAGACAAGGGAATCCTGTACACTGTTAGTGGGAATGTGAATTAGTACAGACATTATGGAAAGCAGCATGGATTTTCGACAAAAAATTAAAAATAGAACTACCCCGTGATCCAGCAATGTCACATCTGGTTAGAGATCCAAAGGAAATAAAACTAGCGTCTCAAAGAGCTGCACGCATTCCCCATGTTCATTGCAGCATTATTCACAATAGCCAAGACATGGAAACAATCTACTTGTCCATCGTCAAATGAATGGATGAAGAAAATGTGGTGTATACATTCAATGGAATATTATTCAGCTAAAAAAAAAAAAAAAAGGACGGAACTACTGCCATCTGCCAACAAGACGGACGACCTTGGAGGCATTATGCGGAAGTGAAGTAAGCCAGACACAGAACAACAAGCACCATGTGATACTACCTATATAAGGAATTGAAAACAGTCCAACTCACTGAAGCAAAGAGAAGAATGGTGGTTTTTCAGGGGGAGAAGAAAACGGGGAGGTGATGGTTAAAGCGTACAAAGTTTTCGCTTTGCAAGATAAATACATTTTGGAAATCCACCATAGGCGTAGTGCCTAGCGCTACCAATTCCGTATACTTAAAATTTGCCAAGACGGTAGATTTTATATTAAGTGTTCTTACCACCAAACAACAACAACAGCAATAATAATAAATAGGTAACTTTGGGAATTGATGTATATGTTTATGGCTTTGATGGTAGTGATGGTTTCACAGACGTGTACTTATCCCCAAACTCCTCGAGTTGTACAATTAAATATGCACAGTTTTTATGCCAATCATAACTCCAGAATTCTTTTATTTTTTATTTTATTAAAGATTTTATTTATTCATTTGTCAGAGAGAGAGAGACAGCACAAGCAGGGGGAGATGCAGGCAGAGGGAGAAGCGGGCTCCCTGCTGAGCAAGGAGCCCCATATGGTACTGGATCGCAGGACCCTGGGATCATGACCTGAACTGAAGGCAGATCCTTAACCAACTGAGCCACCCAGGCGTCCCCGGAAGTCTTTTAAAAACACAAACCTATATTGCTTTCACAATAATAACAGTTAAAAGAAACTGATTAAGAAAAATTGCCCATTTCCATTTTTCTGGGAAACCAGCATGTATGGTCCGTGATCCTGACTTATCCCCAACCCTGTCCTTCTGACAATGAAAATGTATCATCATTGGCTTTTTGAAGGAACATGGTAACTGCCACGTAATTACAGACTGTGCATCAGAAGCAAAGTAAACTTGGGGTCTAGATACTTCTGCTCTCATTTTGGCTAATTGGAGTTGTGGGGGGGGGAAGACTGATGGATCCATTTGCCAAAGCAGAGAGAGTGTGGACACCAGTGCCAGGTTCATGCCGTCACCGGTGATCACACCTCAGTAGAACCTTGCAACACTTCTTGTAATCCCAGCTGGGCCTCCCCTGAGCAGAGACAGCAATTATGTATAGTGCTTTTCAGAGGTAAACAAATGTTCATGGGGGACTGACTTATAATCAGCCAAGTCATTTCATTTACGGCTTGCATCGAATTGGAAGGAAGGTCTCTGATCAGGGAAACTGAGCGTATTCATTTACTGTCTCAGTGAGTGTTTTTAGAACTCAGGCACATTTCTCTTTTCCTTCAGAGAGATGACCGTACAGCATATTTAAGACCCAGAAAGCACTTTAGAAATAGATTGTATCTTAAAAATAACTCTACATCAGGGCACCTGGGTGTCTCAATCATTAAGCATCTGCCTTCGGCTCAGGTCGTGATCCCGGAGTCCTGGGATCGAGACCTGCACTCGGCGTGAAACCTGATTCTCCCTCTCTCACTCCCCCTGCTTGTGTTCCCTCTCTGTTTCTCTCTGTCAAATAAATAAATGAAATTTTAAAAAATAACTCTATATCGCCTTCTGTACTTAGCTCAAGTCCACCATCGTGCATCTGGCCATTTTCCATTGCTATTATTTCTTCTGACTCAGTGCCATATGCCTGGAAAGGGATGACATAGAAAGTCATGTTTTTACGGGAACTTTGGGGGTGCCATATTGCTTCTCTGTCTCTCTGACTCCGTCTCTTATTAACTATGCTTCAGCAAATGCTTTAAAATGATGACAGCTGAGAGAATCATAAAAAAACCTAGTGAAAAGGCAGGCTAGAAATTAATATAGAACGAATTAAAAACCATAACATCATGACTTTCAGCCACTGGTTAGGGAGAAACCGAAGCTGTGACTACGAATGGGCAGATGTGGAAAACGGTGGCTACATCCTGAAGCATCACGACCTGTGCTATGCTTGTCCCCCTCAAAAGTCTGTAAGACCATCAGTCCATTTAAGACGTGTGGGCAGGATTTCAGTTCAAAACATAGAGAATTGTTAGGCTGTCTGGAGGGTGACAACAAGTTAAGTGAAGTCCTTAAGAAGAGGTGGGTAAGCTGGTTTGGGAAACGAAAAAATGTGTAGAAAAACAATTCAAATCATTAGGCCAGCAGTCTGTGGTGGGGTCTGAGGCTGTGCATTGAAGAAGGGAGTGGTCAAAGAAAGTTCCCTGGGGGACTGAGGACTTCGAGGAGTCCTTACAGAGAAGGAAAATTGGGACTCCTCCTTAGGAATTGTGTTAGGACTGAAGGATTTGGCCGTAGCCTCAAATTCTGCCTCCTTCTCATACTCGCTGCATAACTTTGGGCAAGTTTATTTTACTTTCAAAAAACACTCATAAAACACTCCATATGTAGCAGACATTGTTCCAAGTGCTTTGTAAATACTAACTCATGTAAGCCTTATAATAATTCTATGAAGTAGTCACTATTATCCTTATTTTTACTGTAGAGGAAACAGAGGAACAGGGAGGATAAGTAACTTGCCCAAGACCACACAGCTACTAAAGGGCAGAGTCAGGATGCAAACCTAGTTAGTGCACACGCAAGTCCATACACTCAGCTACTACACTATGCTCCAATCTGCCCAGCTTTTCTGATGATCAGTTTTCTCCTTTATGAAAAAATAGAGACAATAATTCCTTTTGGCCCTATCATGAGCAAGAAATTAGAAAAGGTCAGTACAAGTGCCTGGCACACAGAAGGCACTTGATAAACAGCTGCTGCTTTTCTTAATTTCCTCTTGCTTTGAAACTCAGTTTTTTCCTGGCTCTTGGAATGAATCCTGCCACAGATCTTCTACCTCTGCTTTGATTCTCGAGTGCTCATCACCATACTCCACTTATTTTTTGAGTATTTCCTTAGCACATGTTATGTCCCAGCCTCAAGCGCCTGCCTCACCCTATGGAGCCTTCCCAGTCGGCTGTCATTGAGCCATACCTAGTTGTGTTCACGATAGCACAACTGTGAAGCAGTTGGAGACTTCTATGTGCTCTAGGCACTTATTTACCCAGCAGGTACGACATAAATGTCTGTTGATTGTGTGCCTGGCCCACCGCTATGGGATGTATGACAGGTGAAAAGATGGGGAAAATGCAACAGGATAGAGAGGGCAGGAGGACAGCCGGGGTGGGAGTTTCATGCTTCATCCAGGGGTTCCATCCAGGGGCCCTGGCTTTGCTCAACTTTAGTCCTCAGTAGCCATCAGGCTGCCCCTAGGTGCCCCTTCTCTCTTCCTTCCCTCTCAATACCATTTACTCATCCCTCATCTGCTGGCTTTTGGGGCCAGCTTCTGGAAGCTAAGTAACCTGATAAAAGTAATCTGTGCTAAAGTGTTCATTCAGCTAGCAGGTTAATGTGTTATTCTCTCTAGGTAATTTGTTCATTTCGAAAGGGGTTTTTTGAAGACATTAAGCATGATGGCAGAAAATTTCAGGTCTTGCTGCAGCCCAGAGAGGAAGAGTGCCTCCCACGACCCAGCCTTTCACTATTAGCTTCATTTTGCTTTCTATGGTCATTTGCAAAGTCTCCCTGGTGCCCAAGCCACTGTCTTAGGGTTTTTATCATGTCCCCCCTACCAAGAGTGGCTCAAAGAGAAAATGCATGGCCCTCCTTATGTGTCCTCCCTGAACCCAGGAAGAAAATGCTCCTGATCGCAAGAGAAGCTGAGGAATGGGCTATTTGGACAGTGATGAAAACAGCCGGCACTCAGTGATCTGGTAGGCAGCATTCTTAATTCTCACCACCAACCCCATGAAGTAGGTACCACCATCATCCCTTTTCAGATGAAGAACCAGGGCACAGAGAGGGTAAGTAACTTGCTCAAGGTCAGACTCGTGGCTTCAGGATCTGTGCCTTTAATGGCTATACTATACCCCTTGATATCTCAGGTTCAAATCCCCTCTTGCCACAAAGTGTCAGCAAATAGACCAGACCCAGTCGTTGGTTCACAGACACTCAACAGAGAGGCAACACAGGCCTCTGACACTCTTAGGCTGATACTGCATTCTTCCTTCTCCCTCTAAAAACCCTCCCTTGCCCGCTACCCCCCAAATGGCTGCTCCGAAAGTTTGCTAAGGAACACCTGAAGTGTGGCTAATCCTATTTTCTAAAAGGAAAAGGAAGATTTGCCAAATTAACTGTTCCACAAGCCTACAGACAAGCCAGTCTCTTCTCCGTCCCCAATATGCCCTCTGAATTCCTGCCTCTGGGCCAATTCCCGCCTGCCTGGCCTCCAAATCTGCAATGCCCTTTACCTTCTCTCACTAATGGGGCACTATGTGCCACGCACTGCAAGTGCTTTCAAAACCTTGTCATATTTAATCCTACTATATATGCTACAAGGAATATTCTAGAATTACTTTTACTGTGCATAGGAGGAAACTGAGAGAGATTAAATGACTCGTCCAAGGTCATGATACAACCAATAGACCGCTTTTTAGCTTCTCTCTCATTCTCAGCTTTGGTTCATTACCCTTCAGTTTCTTGTCTAGTTCCATGATTAAGGGTACCTGTTCATTACCCATATTATGTTCACAATATCGTAAATGCAAAATACAACGAGATCATAATTATTACACCAACATGTTACATGGAGGTTAGAGCATGTTTTGGCATGACTAAAAGTCAGATATTTGAAAATGCGAAAATTGGAATAGCAAGAGTTTCCTATACCTGCAAATACGTATCTTTCACATTAACATTCATTGTTCTTTCTGTGATGACAAATCTAATGGAATTAGGATATGAAGTGCTTTCCACTTGACATAGTTTAGGGCCCTGCGGAAGCATCTGATTTGGCCTTGGCCATGCATAAATAATTAAAACACAATCCAATCCAGGTGTCTTTTTTAAAATAATGAATTCAGCTCATCCACTTTTAAAAGGAACAAAAGCAGTGTTTTCTTCAACAGATAAATACATTTCTGTCCGATATTTTAACCATTCCAAGAACAGAAGCACAGATAAAGCTTAGCATAAAGAGAATCCATCTCTAAGGATGCTGATAAAAGAGAAGAAAGAGAGATAGGTGGAAGAGAGACAAAGGGCCACAGAAATAGTCATAGACCATAAAACAGCAGTTGTTGAGAAATGCAAGGGAAGATAGAAACAAATGGCAGAAGGTGAGAGAAATAGAAGTAGTTTGAGGGATCTAATTCTCACATTGAAATAATTATTTCTCCAATTTAATAGTGTTTTATTAGACAGAGTGCCAAAATTTTTTTAAATCTTTTTTTTAAAAGATTTTATTTATTGACACACAGAGAGAGATCACAAGTAGGCAGAGAGGCAGGCAGAGAGAACAGAAGAAACAGGCTCCCTGCTGAGCAGAGAGCCCCGATGCGGATCTCGATGCCTGGACCCTGAGATCATGACCTGAGCTGAAGGTAGAGGCTTTAACCCACCGAGCCACCCAGGTACCCTTAAAAACCTTTTAAATGTCCCCAGTATTAGCTTTAAACAAACAAACAAACAAACAAACAAACCTAGATACAAATCTTTGGGCCCTCCAGATCATTATCCTTATGAATACTCATGGATGCAATCAACAGGAAAACATAATTTTGCATCCTAACCTTTCATGAGTGTTATTTCCTGTATAATTTTCTGGTTTTCTATCGTGTTCAAATAATTTCACTACATTAATATATAATAAATAGCTCAATCATCCCCCTTATTATTGGATATTTAGGTTATTTTAAGGCTTTTTGGTATTAAAACAAAGGCTGATTTTTTTCTTCTTTTTTTGAATTATTCCGTTAGGATAATTTCCCAGAATTGGGCTCCTTGGTTCAAGGACTATGAACATTTTTATGATTCTTGACCCATTTTACAACACCATCAGCAACTCGAATGACCCTATTCTTCCTGAGCCTGTACAGTATCGGGTTTTGTAAATTATTTTTGGCAATTACCTTAAGTACCAAATGGTACCTCCTAGTTGGAAGTACATATATTTCTTCTAGGGAGATGATACCCTTTGACCCTTTGTCCTTTGGGGATCTGGTAATGGTCTTGAAATTATAGCACCTCTGTATATAGTTTAGAGGCTATTCATTTATCCATGATCTTCCTAGCATTTCCACCACTTAATCTCAGTTTTGATAATGGCTTTACATTTTTGTATTATGTTGTACTCTCTGACCAGTCTTTCCTTTACAATGTTTTATATCACTACAAAACTTTAAAAATTCCTCTAGTTGAGTTACATACTTTAATCTGCGGTTAATTTTTTTTAGTTTTATTTAAATGTTGAATTTCTTATTCGTGCAGAAAGAATCACGGTAAGAGATAAAGGCTTACGTTATTTTCTTTCCTTAATTCTTGATGACCAGTTATTCCAGGTGAATTTACTAAATAATGAGTTATTTCCCCATTGTTTTGTTAGGCTTTGTTCATCAAACATAAAATTCTTTCATGTGTTATAGCCTTTTTCTGGTCTCGCTATGACATATACTGCTGGGTGTTTCTGATTTGTGTCAGAATTCTGCCATTTTAACCGGTGTTAATTTATAATACAGTCTACTATTTGCAACTTCTGCTAGACATCTGTTTCACTAAGAGAGCCATGCACAGTTGTTACTGAAAATTAATGTGGTGATAGTTTTGAAATAAGAGATGTCTTCATTTGAATTGTTTACATCTATAAATAAATGTGTTACTTCTCCTTTTAGTTGGCTTATTGATAGATATTTAACTGGCTTTCCAAGATTACTTATCTTGTATTCTGTGAACTCTGTCGTAGCCCTGTCTAAATGTCTCAAGTTAATTCTGTGGCTTTTCTAGGTATATTCTAATGTTGTCTAAAATATTCTCTACCTTTAATTTCTTCCTTTCCAATATTCACCTCTAAGTTATTTTCATACCTTATTACCAAAATAAGAATTTCTCAGAAACACTGAACTTACAAATGAATAAAAGCTCCCTTGTTTTGGTCCCATTTTTATGGGAACTGACTTTGTTTTTCCAATGGGTAGATTAGTTCTTTGTTTTTTGAATTTACATTCTTTATCACGTTAAAGAGGTAGTTCACTATTGCTAAATTTAAAAGACGTTGACCATAAAAAGAAGTTGGATTTTTATCAAATGCTTTTATTGCATTGACTGAGATGGTCATGTGTTTTTGCCATAATATTGATTTTTAAAGATTTATTTATTTATTTGAGGGGGGAGGGCCAGGTGGAGAGGGAGAGAGAATCTCAAGCAGATTCCCCTCTGAGTGCGGAGCCTGACACCCTCTTGATCTCAGGACTCTGAGGTCATGACCTGAGCCAAAACCAACATGTTGAGCCACCCAGGCGGTCCTGTGATATTGATTTTTGGCGGAAGTCATCTGTACATTTCTGGGATAAACAATACTTGATCAAGGCTTAAACTTACTTTAATAAGTTCCTGTATTTTATCAGTACCATTTTCATTACATTGTCCATATTTCTTTGATCATCTAAACCTTTTTGACAACCCAATTCTGCTTTCCACCCATCCCTCCCACCAGTTTTTAGTCAGAACCTTTGAGTGAATCCCAAACCCCCAATTCCCAACGCTGAATGAAAAAGCCTCTTCAGAAAAGGATGACTAATCAGAGTCTCATAGGTAGCTATCAACCACCCTTAAATGCCCAGAGGCTTCTGTGTGGAGCAACCACAAACGCTGGTGGGAGGTTTCAGCTTGTGGAGACATTGCAAGAAGAGAGCAGTGGCAAGGTATACTTAGCTATTTGGTCAAAGTGCTAAGCTGGTGAGAATAATTCTACAGGTTCCAAAGAGGAGGGAGATCCTTCACCTTCTGGGCATAGTATGACTCTGCCCGGATGTCCCATAGTATCCATTGACAATCTTTTAAAGGGAATAATAAATGAGTTCTATGCCTTGACAGGAGTAAAAGGATCATTTTGGTAGGATATATTGAGAGTTCAAGAACCGTGCCCATCCAGCATCTTCGGAAACACAGCAACATTCTTTGGGTTGTGGATTATAATAATCCTTCTGTTACTAAACCATTATGTAAATTTGAGAATTCTTTCCTGCCTCAAAGTTAATTACATTTATTAGAAGAATGTGTCACTCGAGAGGCTGCTACGTCCTTATCTGGAGCTTTAGCCTTACATCTGTCTACGTGAATGTCCAGTACTTGATGCTCAAGTATTAACATAGTGAGAGGACCGGAGCGTGTTCCCTGAGTGTATTTAAATGTTTGCTTTGCACACCTCTGTTTGACTGGCTGGGGCAGAGGGACAGAACTGAAAATTTAAGTCCAGGTGTTGGGAGGTACTCACCTTTCAAGATCCCTCAGGAATAGTGGTTCTGAGACTAGCCCAAAATGCAATTGGCGGAACAAGTTTAAGAATTCAGAGACCAGGGAGCGCCTGCATGGCTCAGTCCATTGAGCATCTGCCTTCGGCTCAGGTCATGATCCCAGGGTTCTGGGATCCAATTCTGCATCGAATTGCCCTCTCTGCTCAGCGGGGAGCCTGCTTCTTCCTCTGCCTGCTTCTCCCTCTGCCTGCCACTCCCCCTTCTTGTGGGTGCTCTCTCTCTGACAAAATGAATAAATAAAATCTTAAAAAAAAGGAATTCAGAGACTATAATGTATATACATTGAGAACTCATCTTGTGCTCAGTCAGTGCACAACTCGATCATTCCCAGGTCCTGCCCCCAATCATGCCTAAGGGGGAAGAAAAGAGATGTTGGCTAGCTCTAACTACTAAAGTGGAAAGTAATTCCAAGGTGAGCCCACCCTGAAGAGCAAATAACCCCTTTTATAGTGCTGAGGAGAGGCGACAGCTATTTCCCTGCTACCTTTGAGAACACTCCCCAGGGGCCCCGTGGCATGGAAATTTGCCTAGCTTCATTTACAGAGGCCGTACCAGCCTGGGTACAAGGAGGATAATTTACGGGGCTGAAATTTGTTTATAAGGCTGTCTTCCTCTCCAGTGTGGACAAGAGAGAATAATAAAGTCATTTGCAACTTGTGCTTGTCAGACACAGCTGGCAAAAGCATAGGTTGAAGCTATGCTATCCTGAGAGCTAGCGAACTGACCTATGTATGACCTTACACATTTATAATAAAACAATTATTTCACCAATGCAGCAACAATAAAATCGAGCCAGCTTGTGTGGGGTTAGGGAAACCTGGAGTGCCCTACAGGAGATGTGGGTTCCAATGGTGGACAGAGGTAAACGCTGCGGTGTGGACCTGAGTTATGTTTAGTATAAAGACTCCTTTGTTGACTCACTGTGATAACAGTTCCTCATTTGTTAGATCACTGGGTATAAAGTTATATAAGTCAGCCTTGCCTCTCTCTCCAGACTACTGTGGTAGCCAACACCTCCTACTTTTAGTTATGGTAGTTCCTGGACTGCCAAAGCCACTTCCTACAGGGCAGCCAAGTTTGACTTTTAGAGTAGTGCAGGTAATCTGACAAGCTCAAAAGGAGGTGGGCAGAGGGGGTTAGGAATTAGTTTTTCTTTTTTTCCTTTTGTTCAAATAACTAGAAACTTCTGCCTGCTGTTGGACTTATGCTAGGATTCTGCCCACGACTAGCAAAATATCAGACACTGTCTCTGCACATTGTCCTGATAACTTTCACAATGTTTGCCAAATGCCTTGGGGAGAGGAGTGTCTCAATTATTTAAAGGGCAGTTTGTGCCAGTGTTCTTCCAACCATTGGGATCCTGCTCCTATTATCTAGCATTTAACAAACAGACATTGATTTCTTGCCTAAAATTAGCTTCAGGATTCTACCGGGATCGGACCAGCAGAATTACAAAATATAATCAGCTTGAGAATTCACCCCGCTCAACCTAACTGCAACTTCAACATCTCCTGCGATGTTTTTTGCACTTTCTGGTGCACACGTAGAACTCAGTAGTGGGCTAATGCAGTTCATGGCAGGAGAGCAGCCCATGAATTGTTATGAGCTTGTCACCGAGGCTTTCGCATATGCCTATGTCATCAACTACAATTGTCCTCGTAAAATTAAATAAAAGCACGCGTTTATTATTGTGGCGCTCCAATTAAGGGACAGCTGGTGTTCCTATTACACTTGCATTAGATGGAAACTGGTAATTTAGCTGCCCAGATGCACGTTTTTTAATCAAAATATAGAATTTCATTGGCTCTGTCCATTTCCCATTCACAAGTATCTGGGATCCCACCTTAGGGCTCTTGCTATCCTGCAACTTCCATCGAAGAAGGGGAACTATTGGCACGGATCAACATTTCCCTGTCTGAGATTCTTAAAGGGAAATAAAGGATTGGGGCTTTTAGAAGGGAAGTCCCAGCTGGTGAGTATTTTTTTTTTTTTTTGGGGCCTTCAGTGAGCCGATATATTTATTGACTAAGCTCATTTCTGAAATTACCTGTTTCACTTTACCCGTATCTGAAGTGACTCTAAGCGTACAGCTTTGAACCACACGGCATTTCTCATTGGCACTCCAGTTCCTGAAGCTCTAGAAACTTTGCCGCCTCCCTCCCCCCTCGCCGGGGATGTGTGCGAGCTCTGTTTGTTTTCGCTTTTGTAAAACCTGAACGTTATGATTTGTCCCCCGCTCCCTTAATAAAGGAACGACAAAGCGTTTACAGCGGGGGCTGGGCGGCCGGGTTTGGGGGGGAGAGGCGCCACACCCCCTGAGAATAAAGCCCGCGCGGCGCTCTCGGAGAACCACGCACGAATGAACGGAGCACACAAAGAATACATTTGGCGACGGAGCAGCGCCCTGCAGGAAGAAAGTGCCCGCACTCGGAGCGGGAGCGCGACTTTTGGCGCTCTTTGGGAGCGGCGGGAAGGAGGCCGAGGACCGGCACCGGTGGGCGCGGGAGCGCGGGCCGCCCGCCGCCCGACTGCCGCCCGGTCCGCAGCAGCGAGCCGGGGCCAGGAGCCGCGCGCGCCGAGCCAGGTGAGGTTGGCGGCGGCGGTGCGGGGCGCGCCCGCGCTACCTGGCCGGGCGGGGCGGGGCCGGGCGGCCGAGAGCCGGCCCCGCGCTCCCACTGCCCACGCGCCGCTCGACCGGCCGGCGGAGTTGCGCGCGAGTTGCCGTTTAGGCGCCCCAGGCCCCCCAGCAGCGCTGGTCCCGCAGGGCGTCCCGCTGGCCGGGCGCGGGGCGCGGGACGCTGGGGGAAGGGGGAGGACCGGCGCCGGCGGCGGGTTCCGCGGGGCCGGCGGGTGAAGGGCACGCCTTTGGCGAGGCCGGGCGGGGTTGGGGCCGGGGTTGCCATGGCAGCCGCTAGCCCGGGCTGGAGCCCCAAGCCCGCCGCCGCCGGGGAGCTGGGGAGCTCCGAGGTGTGCTCCGCGCGGACTGAACCAAGAACCGGGGTGGCAGGGGGGGGGCGGTGAGGCGGAGGTCCGGGCCGGGTGCCCCCTGTGCCCCAGCACGCCGGCCTGCTCCGGCCTGGGGGCCCCCCGCCCTGGGGAGCCAAAGAAGAGCTCCTCACCTCGGGGCCTGAAGGGAGGTTCGCGGGAGCCCGGGGGGAGGCGCGCGGGGGGAGCGCAGGGATCGTCGCCTCGGTCCGGGAGTCCCAGTGCGCGTGTCTCTCGCCTTGACATTTTACACCCCACAGCGGCGGCTCGGAACACGGTTGCACGTCCCAGCCATGAAGTTCTGTAGGTGGGGCGGGCTTTAATTTGCTTATATCTAATGATTTCAGGAGCCTCGCTTTAAAATGGCGGCATTCAGTACGCACCCCTGCTAAAGGCTCTCCCGGCACCGGGGCCACCTCGCGCAGCGCTGCTTTTGCTTCTGCGGCTAACAGATGGCATGTGCTGCTCTCGCAGCCGTTGCCCCCGCCGCTGCCGCTAAGAGCAGGACCCCTTAGCCCTTGGGTTTGCGCTCCCAGCAGAAGGTAAGGCTGGAGATGAGTTGGGGTTTGTGAGAGTGGCTGCCTTCCTAGGACGCCACCGAAATCAAACGCCTTTTAAACTTTAGTTCTTCAAGTGGCAAGCGGAAGGAAAAGTAATCCTGCAACTTTGTTGCAATTTTAAGGCATTGATCTTTTTTCTTTTTCCTGTTCTTCCGTCTTTCCTTTTTTCTACTTTCTTTTTCTTTCGTGTTCTTCGTCCTTTATATGCATATATATACATATATAAACATACATATATGTATATAAACATATATATGTAATTTAAAGGAATTTCTTGCGTGGCATCAGCAAATGCTTTTAACAACTAATTTCCCCGTGATCATGCGATATCGTGAGCAGTGTCACAGCTTCCTGGCAGAGCTGTGTGTTTTCCCGCTCTGGATGGACACATTTGGCAGCTTGTTTTACTATGGGCATCTGAAGGGCATGAGGATTACATTTTAGGAGACTGTTAAAAAGGTAATTTTATTTTTAGCATTCACACAGTCAGCTTTTATGGTAAGAAAATGCCATTAAATCAAGAGGAGTAATGAAACTTAACATTTAGGTGATTGATTTGTGCGGAGTCAGACATTACCATAGTGGACCTACTATGTGCTTTCCTGACTACCGTCTGTGGATTGATATGTAAAGATAACAACAGTGAGGGTGAACTTAATTAAGGTAGTGTGATTTAGAAGAGTTCTTTTTTCTTAGATGTTCCTGAATTGCTTAATTGGGCACGGATCCCCACAAATGGGATAAAGCCTATGATTAGGAGCTGGTATCCTATCTCTACACATGTATTAATTCCATGGGAAAGTATCAATTAAAACAAAATTATTGCAAGATTTAATTTTGAAATGACTGCTGAGTTTTCACTGTGTTGACCCCCCGATTTAATTGATAAGTCTGCGTGATTACTGATGTAATGGTTGGAAAGCAGACTCTTGAAATAGCAATACAAGTGACTAGGCATCCTTAATACAATTCATCCAAGGTTTTTTCCCCCTCTGATAAAAGGCATATTGACAGTGAGGCTTACCAGAGACCTCAGATTTTTCTGATTATATTCATATTTTATATTTTTCCTTTTTGCCTATGCAAATGTTTAAATACTTTTTAAAGTTTTTTTTTTTAATTCTTCCCCATCAGGCAGTACCTTTGGGAGATGCCTTGATGTTTATGAAAACTTCCCTAAACATAGTGTAAAAGGGCTTTTGGCCACAGCCAGCTGATATTATTCTACCTCTGTCCAATTTTTACTTCTCCCCAAGCAGTAGAATCCATGTGGCTGGAAGACTGTCCTGCTATTAAATTTAGCCAGCTTCTGGGAAGGGTCGAAAGAGATTGTTTTGCACCTATTAAGGAACTGTGCAGTTTTCTTGCCCAGGTGCTGCAGTGTGCCTAGAAAGGAAGAACTGAACTGTTTACAGTGGAATTTACTATATAATAAATTTTGCATCAGTGTTTACAGATCATTGTTGAGAGGAGTGGGGGGGGGGATTCATTGCTTCACGCCCCCTGGAAAGGAGAACTCCTACAGGTAGAGCAAATAGATACCTTCATCCTGCAACCCACTTGCCCCGGGAAGGGGGTGGAGGGTGACCACAACCAACTTCTCCCATTTTTCCTCCTACACACTTAGATCCTAGTTCAACAAACTTGGCCTCCTGATGTGCTGCCTTGTTGCTGAATGACTTTGGACCAAACACATCCTTAAAAAATAAAAAAGTGAAAACACTAAACCTTGGGGCCAGAATACACCAGCTAAACCAGTGTCAGAGGCGTTAGGGGGAAATTTTGGCAGTTAGCATTCTGCAGCTTTACACAGTGATGAGATTGGAGACCTTGTGTGAAAACATCAGTGAAGGGGTTTGCCAGAAACAAAAATATTTTGAGAGAGAATTGATATAGTGCGGGGCTAGAGGTGGTGACTGCATGTTTTGCTCTACTTCTGAGAGCTACTTCATTTCTGTAACTTCCTTTGAGGCTTTAAGCACTCAGAGTGATTCCCAGGCATTTCACAACAGCTGCTTTTTCAGGGGGATAAAAACCTATGATTATGAGCTGGTATCCAAAGTGTCTTTGCTATTCCCTTGCACCCACCCTTTACCTAAGCAAAGCCTTATACGGAGTAGAGGCTTACAAGACACTGAATCAAAAAGAAGAATGAATCATTTGTAAACTCACGAAGGAGCAGATTTCATGCCCAGGTTCTGATTGCATTGGTACATTTTGGTGTACTTGCAGGAACCGAAAAATTTTGTAAAGTAGATGAGAGGGTACGCTCTCCTAATTGTCTGCATTCTGTTTGCTTCTCACTGGACCTCTAGGCTCTTGGTGTCATTCATTTTTCTGACCAGTAGGTGTTTGATTATCTGCCCAGCTCTACAATAGGAAAAAGTAACCACAACAACTTGAACTTGACCGGGGCGGGGGTGGGGGGGTTGTCTTTTAGGGCTCCAGGGCACTGCCCGTTTGCTGGAACAGTACCCGTCTCTTGGCCGCTGGGCAGATGTGAGATGGAGGGGATGGGAGGAAGGGGGCAAGAAGCCATCAGTAACGAAGATTTTCATTCCGAAAATTGTGGGTTTCTCCTACTTAATAGCACAATACAGTCAAGAAAGGGGCGCGAGTCTTCTGTTTGGAAATAATGTTGTCTGATAGGGCGGCCGGCAAACAGGGATTGGGGCACAGCAGACAAGAGTAAGTTACAATACATGTTTGACAAGTAATCTGATTGTGTAATTAAAGGTAGATAATGGTCACTGCCATGTTAAGACTATCAAGTGTCTGAACGAGCACAAGGCTACGGTCACCTTTCCTTCTTCAGGGTTCTTCCACGCGAACTGTTGTGTTTCCTTAAACCACATCTCATAGGCTGAACAGATGGATGTCGTTCCCCCCGCCTTTTCGGTGTCTGTGATGTCAGAAAACAGAAATCAGAAGTTGTGTTTCTTTGTGGGTTCTTTCCGCCTCTCCTAAGGTGTGTGATACGGTTGTCACTTTGAAAATAGAAATTTGTACCTCAGATAAAACGAGGTGGCAATTTTTTTTTTCTCTAGGAGAATGAGCTGTGTTTGGGAGCAAGGAGTTTAATTTTAATGACCAGTCAAACAACAAACAAACACAAATTATGACCAAAAGAAAGCAATTAGATCTGTATTCGTGTGGTCTTTCAGATCTGAAGGAAACCAGATGGTTCCAGGCATCCTGCTCTTCCTGAATGGTTATATCGCCTCAAGACACCCAAATGACAGTGTCAGAAAGACAACTTTGAGAATTAGGATAAATAAAGTATCTATTATATTATCAAGTGTTAATGACATCCATGTGACCTAAAAGGGATCAGACAGGTATTTTTTTTCCAGCTCTTTCTAGTGAAAACACAGTATCCATCATTTACTTTTACTTTGTAGTAAGTGGAGCGACAGTGTTTTTAAAAGATTGGTGGGAAGCATAATGCAGTCTGGGAAAAGGGACCTTACTTTCAGGTGAGAAATAAAGGTATTCCCAAGTGGCCCGGGCACAGCCACAGAAGCCCACACGTGTGTGCGTACACAAACAAGTTGTCACTTTAGAACAATTTATACAGCTATGCATTGATTTCTGCCTGGCAGATTATGGGAAAATACCTATTCAATTCCAGGCAGTTAACTTTTGGAAAAACAATACTCGAGAAGAAGTAAGAATGGAAGGAAGCTTGATTTAAATGTACGTGGGCATGTGTGTGTGTGCGTGTGTGTGTGTGTGGTGTATGTGTGGATGTGAATATAATATAAATATATATCCACATGTGTGTTCACATGCATACGTATATGACACACATACATATTCTCCCTCTGTATGCACATGATGCTTTTTGAGAAAATCAAGCAGTCACCCCAGAACTCGATAACAGCTGTGAGAACAAAGTGTTAAGAGGAAGAAAGGAGCCTGGTTAGAGATTTAGGAATCGATTAGGCATGCTTGTTAAATACTATGTCCACTCTCAAGGCCCACTTCCATCGCTGCTAACTTGGCTTATGAGTAGGAGTGATTTGTTTTCCATTTTAGGCAGGAGTTTGTTTTATGCCTGCACGGTGGGTGAACTCAGAGGGCCCAGGAAGACAGAACCTCTGATTGAGAAAGATAGTCTGGACAGAAATGCGGGGAGTTGGCGCTAGAAGCTTGCAACAGTCTATTTGATCTCCTGAGGCCACAGGACTACAGGAATGGACCACATCAGTAAAATAAGCCTTATAAAGTGGACATTAGCTAGCCTCATTGTTTCGTGTTCATTTAGGATCAATTTCCTAGAGCCTGGCAGTTTGCTGACTCTTCTTTCCCACTTTGGATCATTAAGATGGCCTCCAAACTGTCCTCATAGGCTTCTTTGCACCCTGAGCTTCCTGGCTTCCTCTGCACTTGGTGTGGAAGTTTGAGAAACATTTCTTCGGGCTTATTCAGGGGTCCCTGAATGTCCCGGTCCCTCATTAGGCAGGTGGCTGGGGCTTCTGACCTCATATCCTCAGTGCCCGGCACGTAGTAGGCTCTCTGCCAAAGTTTGTTAAATAGATGGGAGTGTGGACCAGTCTTTCTAACTTGTCCTTAGATTTTTGTGAACACTTCTCCTGTGATTTTAGGTAGCAGTATGTCTATCTTCAGGGACCCCCATACCAGTAATAACAGCAACAGACCGGCAGAAGCAACTGGGCTGAGTCCTCCAGAAGCAGCCTGCTGCTGTTTTCTGTCACCTGCGTTTGCATTTACTGTCCCCACCTTCCATCCCAGGGAAATCCATCTTCAACAGGTTCTGTAGAAATAGCTCTCCAAACCATTGCACCAGATTAAAAAAGAAAAAAGGACACAATGAGAAATACTGGGACTCGACGCCTTGCACCTTGCATAGTTTAGAAAGTGATGAAGTCACAGACAAAAAGTAAAAGGGCACTGAGAGCTGTCTCATTTGCAGTTAAACCCTGATTGCCCATTTGGAGGTTGAATTTGCATAGGTTTTTATTTACCAAGATACAGGTATGAATAGCGCCTCTTTTTACTGGCTCCAGAAAGCACAGTCTACAGGGTACAAGAGACAAGAGCTGCCATTTCAGATCTCCCACAGTCATCTTTTCTGCTTGGAGGACCATCAGCCTTTGGGTAAAGCCTTTGCAGTCTCTCCTTGTGCGGCAGTTTGAAGACACCAAACAAAGGGGTAGGGGTTTTGGTGGGGGGGGAGGGGGGGGAGAGGGGGAGCAGTGGCGGTGGCCTGTTAGCAAAAAAAAAAAAAAAAGAGCAAGTAAAAGAACTTCTGGTTCTTTTACCAGAGAGCTTGCATTTTACCTTTTGTCTTGGAGTCTTCAACCTTCATGGGGGAAAACAAAACATTGCAAAAAACAAAAGCACTGAGTATAATATTAGCTTGGGCATATTTCCCTTAGGATAATTCCTATTTTGTGCTTTACAGATCAAGGCAGCGAGGTGGCTGCTTTCGTGCGATTAGCTGCATGTACCACATAACGCTTTTTCTGAGTTGTTAAAAAAAAGTATGGAGACACATTCTACAAGACCCATGGCATGGTGGAGGTCACCTGTGTCCTGGAGAAGTTGGTGTTCAGGAGATGGTCCAGTCACAGGTGCTATTTTGGTTAATAGGTGCAGGGAGGTCTGTCGAAGTGCTTGCTGTCTGTGATGGATGAGGGTCCCCCAGAAGAGGCGTGTGTTCTTTTCCGAAGTGATTTTGAAAACAGTTTAAACTCCTAACTCATTTATGCGAGCATTTTTCCTAAGTAATTGGATAGCTCGGAGAAGGACCTTCTTAGTCATCCACCCAGAAGGATGAAGTGGAAAAATGGTACACATGATAAGGTCACATTTCAGGTCTAAGGGATTCCAAATACAGAAAACAGTGTGGGGGGCACGGGGGTGCCAAGTAACCTGATCTGCTTCATGAATGCCCATGGCAGTGGCCTCGGGTAGGGACCGTCCATGGTCAGTAAGCACGCTGCCAGCTTCCCAAGAGCCAGGGTCTGGGCTCTGATTGACAGGCACCCCGAGAGAGGGCCTCTTTGAGAGGGACCTTAGGTTTGGGATGGGGCGCTGACTTTTGCCTAGGCAACTCCTGTGAATCCACTTTCTCAGAGAAACCTAGTTTGGCTGGGGACCCATTTGTGCATACTGAGAGCCTTAGCGTAGTGGTAACAGGAGGGCAAAATGCTTTTACTTTCTGCCTGAAACTCCTCTGTATTGAGCTCCCTGGTATTGAGAAGCTGACAGGCTGGAAAAATGTGGTATGGGGCTTGGCATTTCACACCTCTGGAAAAAGAGAATACCTCCACGTGTGGCAAAGAGTGTGATGATGAGCGTAGTAATACACGGATCTAAAATATGATTCCCCTGGAAAGCTCTCATCCACTCGTGCACTTCAAAGTCCTCATGAGATGGGGAGGGAGAGAGCCGGGGCAGAGAAACCAACTCCAAGAGTGAGTTCCTCTTCTCTAGGATGCTGGAGTCTGCAGTCCTCTCCCTTACTAATAAAATAGTGGTTCTGGAAATTGATCCTAAATGAACACGAAACAATGAGGCTAGCTAATGTCCACTTTATAAGGCTTATTTTACTGATGTGGTCCATTCCTGTAGTCCTTAAAAATGCACACATTCAGGGACGCCTGGGTGGCTCAGTTGGTTAAGCGACTGCCTTCGGCTCAGGGCATGATCCTGGAGACCCAGGATCGAGTCCCACATCGGGCTCCCTGCTCGGCAGGAAGCCTGCTTCTCCCTCTCTCCCTCCCCCTGCTTGTGTTCCCTCTCTGGCTGTGTTTCTCTCTGTCAAATAAATAAAATCTTTAAAAAAAAAAAA
>PITA01002565.1:0-110762 GCA_004023965.1 Spilogale gracilis | reverse complement strand
TATGGACTGTATCATGTGGTTTGAGTTTAATTTGGAAGGCAGTGCTTTTATAATCAAGAGTCCCCCCCACACACACACGTGCAGCTTTAGGGTCTGGGATTGCACGGAGCCTTCGAAAGTTTATAGCTCTATTTACACAATAGTGATTGCCAAAGAGGGCATTTCCTGCCAGTTAATGACCGGTTGGAAAGGCCAAAAGTCCAAATCCAGGAGGAGAGGACCGTTCATTAAATGCCATGAAGGGACCAGGGCTCTTTTATCAGGAGGTGGTGAGGAGAAAGTGAAACCACATTCTCTCTTTTGAAGAGCCCAGAGCAGCGTGGGCAGAGCTGCCCCCGGGAGGCAGGGCCTGGTGGTAAGGGAAACGGAGCTGCTTTTCAGGACAGGACCAACAAACTGGTCCACAGGTTGCCAAATCAGGACTCCAGTGGGGAGGGCATTTACTTTTCGTTGACAGCCCAGTGGAGAAGGGACACATAAGGAGGAGGGCCTCGAACTGGCCCAAGTATTGATTGTGGGAAGATGCTCAACTCTCAGGTGTTATAGCTACCTTGAAAACCTCTAAGATCCCATGATTGACTTTGCTAATTGGTTGGATAACGGATCATCGCTAAACTGCACGAGAACTTGGTGATGGAAGGGATGATCTCTTTTCAAGGTCAGTTTCACAGGGCACCAATATTCCATTTTGATTCCTTGATACAGTGAAGGTACACGAGGAGCACCTGGCCTTTTGTGGAAGTACTTTTGAGGGCGAGGAGTGTAATATTAACCATTTAACCTGAGACATTCCCAGGAAACAGTTTTGTCCCCAGCATAATTCTTGTCTGCTCTAAAGCAGCTGAGGTGTGAAGAGTTTGGCATTGATTTAGAGCAAAAACAGAGTCAGACTGAGATTAGGTTCGCATCTAGGAATTCCAGACTTCCTGGCCTGTCCTTCACTCCCTTAGCTTCCTAAACCTTCACTTTGCCCAAATGTTAAATGTCCACGAAAGATAAACATCTGTTCCCAGTTCTTTAGTAAATACCACCGCATGAGGGAGGTTGTGTGACACCCCCACTTCTGAACATCTAGCTTGATCCTTTACCTTGAAATTTTAATTTCTTTCATATCTTCCACATTGTGGGGGGTGTGGAGTGTAGGGGGTAGGCGATCATTACAGGCCAGACACCTGGCTTTCTTCATAGGTTTGGGTAATCTGTCACATGCACAACAAACCAAATATTAAGTTTCATTTCGGGGTCTGGCAAATGTCATTATATGCTTCTTTAAATATCCAGTAATCCAAGGATTTCTGGTCATTACCAGCTCACAAAATAAAAGAGTTTTCTGAAGTTTAAAACACTCTACAAATGAACTGTATACCCATTACCATTGTTGCTATTAGGTGAGACCTTGAGGAGATTTATAAACAGAGTGACTGGATGAGTACAAAATACATTTTTTTTAAAAACGTGATTTTATTTTTTGAATGTTCTTGAGTTTGAATGTTAAAATACACTAAAATTTTGCGAACTCAGGTTAAAGGCAGTATCCTGGTTTACAAAATATATTTTTTTAAGACTTTATTTATTTGACACAGAGAGAGAGATCACAAGCAGGCAGAGAGGCAGGCAGAGAGAAGGAAGCAGGCTCCTGGCTCAGCAGGGAGCCGGATGCCGGCCTCTATCCCAGGACCCTGAGATCATGACCTGAGCTGAAGGCAGAAGCTTTAACCCACTGAGCCACTCAGGCACGCTGGTTTACAAAATGTTTTGGACTGAGAACAAATAAGGTTTTTCTAAGCAGATATTCTGCTGGCCCAGAAATTAACACTCATTTATATAATTATAAATAGCATAGCTGTGTTTAAATAATGATCCAAAAAATGTTAGAAGTATCTTTTTCTAAGAGGTTATGTGCATTCCATCTTGACATTATTTTGTTTAGCAGACTTTTTATAGGTCATTCAAAAATATATTTCAAGCTGGCTCAGGTAACTAGCAGAGTCTGTCCCACTGCGGCCAAAGTTAATGGAGCCAACATTACCTCGTGGTATGGGAAAAGTCCATTCATTCTGTCATTGGAGTTTTTAGGTAGTAGGCAACAACTCATTAGTGCATGATGAAATCCATTTAGTAGGTTGTGCCTAACACTTTTTAAAAACAAAACTGAATAAAATAGGAAAATATCAGAATAAAATAGGGAAATATCTAGATACATACGCACTTAGGATGTGAAATGTGTTTCTTACTGTTTGTTGCTGGCCAAAAAGTTGAAAAGTTAGTGCTCTGGTAGATGTTATTTCAAACTGGATTGGAAATGTTTTGTTGTCGGTTTTTGAGGGGAAGGTAGGGTGCTGACACACTGAGCAAGGGTAGGTCACTACCTTGACAGTCACGTGCCTGTTTTTCAAAGCGAGAAGTGAGACATATTGCCATTGGAATGCTATAATTCTTAATGTCTGTGATATTTTGTAATCCTGAGGAGATGCACTTTGGTATTGCTAAAACATGAGCTGCAGAAAAGAGTGCTAGCTGGGAACCCAAGGCAAAAAAGGACATCTTAGGGAAACACACACACAAACATACACACACTAAAAATCTTGGGGTAGTTGGACCTGAGTTGCTTCTAGCAGGAAAAGAATGGTCAAGAAACTTTAAATGTAGGAAAAAGCCCACCTTATTTTAGAATGAGTTAAATGTAAGTTAAAAGAGTTCAAAAATTGCTTTTGACTTTTTAGAAATCAAAAATGGTCATCCAGAGAGAACATATTTGCAAGAAGAAAGCTGATTTTTTCAGGCGCCTGGGTGGCTCGGTTGGGCGGCTGCTTTTGGCTCAGGTCATGATCCTGGAGACCCCGGATCAAGTCCCACATCAGGCTCCCTGCTCGGCAGGAAGCCTGGTTCTCCCTCTCTCAGTCCCTCTGCTTGTGTTCCCTCTCTGGCTGTGTTTCTCTCTGTCAAATGAATAAATAAAATCTTTTTTTTTAAAAAAAAAAGATGATTTTTAAACAAATATAAATGTACACATTTACCATACACCAGGAAGAAAACCTGGGCATGGTTGTTTTTTTCTGCAATGAACAAAGGCACACATTAAATGAATTTGAAAATTGTGGATGGGAGGCAGAAGGTGAGCATCTGTTAAATATACCTAGATACGGATGCAAATTATACTAATAGAGAAGACAGCAGCCACATAGCCTTTCCTGTTACTATTTTATACTAATGAGAATTAAGCCCAGTAGTAGAAAAGAAAAAGATTTACTCACAGGAAGTACTGAGTGGGACTTGTTAGGAGATTTGAAACATCCTTAGAAGCCTGGACAATCTCTGCATATTCCTTTCACTTAAATAATTGTTAGAGGGGAGGAAAATACTGCATTCCAGGGCACTTGGCATCTCTAATTGGATCCTAGGGATCTTGTCTCTGCCCCTTACTCCCCCCACCCCCCGCCCTCAGTTGCCTCCCAGTGTCACTAAATCTTCTGCTTTCTCGATTCTGAGAATCTGAGATCAAATTAGGCTTTTCATCATAGGCATTCAAATGTTAAACTTAAGTTAGCGCTCTGAAAATAAAATACATTCTCAGTTCTAATGAGTTGGTAACTGAATTCTGTCATTGTAAATGAGTTCTCCTTTCCCTCTTCAGATACACCCTGTTTCAAAATTAAGAATAGAAAAAAAAGACTTAACACAGCTAATGGTTGTGTAATTAGCAATCCATTGATGAAATGAGGTATAAAACAAATTAAGCACAATAATAAAGTGTTACTCCATCACCCCCCCCCAAAAAGAAACCCACCGAAAAACCTGGGTACATACATTACTGTATTGACAATGAGAAAAACAAATACATGCTGATGGACGAACCTGTGAAAATTTCCAGATCCCGGGAGTGACAGCTTTTAGCAGTTTCTCATTCTGTTCACTAAAGCTCTTTGGAAAGCACAACTATGTATGTTTTTAGGCTGGAGGATAACTTGGCTAACAGTATGGACTGCACCGTAAACAGCATTTATAGAGTAGCATTTAGAGCATGACTTAGTCAGGATTTCCAGCTGCAGTAGCGTACGGTTGGTTGTGTGTTTGAGGCAAACAAAATTAGTCATTGGTTTGGGGTGTCAGCTCCATTTTTTTTCCACTTTAGCCTTCTAGGTTTTTGGCTATGGAATACTCGGCAAATGATTAGTGATAAGAAAAAGCTATGTGAGAAGGTATGCTAAAGGCAGCTAAACCCTAAGCTCTCATTCACTCACACGGCATTCTCCTGTTTCTCAGTGCGTCTGTGAAATATTAGGATCCCTCGCATGACACACCTGCCAAATTACATTTAAAACTTTGAGGTAGACAGAGGACTCAAGATCTTCAACAGCTGAGTTTCTTTCATTTATTGTGAACAAACATTTCCCTCAGAAGGCAGTGAGACCTTGAGGGCAAACAGACTTCTAGAATGAAGAAGGAAGATGGAAAGGAAGACAGAAATGCTGAATTTTCTAGTCTTTTTTGTTGTTGTTGGTAAGATTTTATTCCTTTATTAGGGAGAGAGCATGAGAAAGCCCGCACACAAGCAGAGGAAGGCAGGCAGGGAAGAGGGAGAAGCAGGCTCCCCTCCCCGCTGAGCAGGGAGCCCGATGCTGCTGCAGGGCTTGATTCCAGGACCCTGGGATCTGGACGTGAGCCAAAGGCAGACGCCCTACTGTCTGAGCCACCCAGGCACCCCCAGATCTGCCAGTCTTTTGCTGGGATAATCCCTTATCCCATACTCCTCATTTTTGTGGAACCCTGTTGGCCAGATGAAAGGGAAGATGTTGATATTGCTGTTGGATTATCCATGAGGAAAACCCCTTGGTCTGAAGCATTGCCGTCATTAGCAGGAAGCCGGCCATGATTAGGCAGAAGGAAAGCAAAAGCCTGATCCTCTCAGCTCCAGGACAGGAGCCCCGGCTCCAACTGTTCCTCCTGGTAGGTAACAGTCCAAACCAAAGCCAGCCCTCCCAAAACAAGAGGTTGGTTGGTTTTTATGTGAAAATCAGCTGGGTCTCCTTGGGTTCCTATAAAGGGAATATCCAGACTTGGAAGACAGCCTGCTTTTAGCTTCCTAAAGCAAAGCAGACCTTGGAAATAGGAGGTCAGAAAATAAAAGCAACGACCATTGCTTTCTCTTGTGGTGCTAAGGGTCCCTTTCTGATTTGCTCAATGGGAATAGTGGCATAGACTGTCACCAGGTGAGATGCCAAGGGCCTGTGACTTCCCTGGACATGTCCTCACACTGTCACCTTCACCTCCAGGAATGTCTTAGACTTTTAAATCAATCTTAATATCCGTAGGCAGGAGTTTATTTCTAACTTTGAACCCCCGTTTTCATAGCCAATAAAAAGTCCTATAATAGGTGTTTATTTAGAGTAGCTGACATTTATTGAACAATTACTATATGCCAGATGCTCTGCTAGGTGATTTTTTTTTTGTTATGACAAAATTTCCTGTAGCTCTGAAATACCACTGGTTCTATCCCCCCGAGGGCTGTCCTTGGCGTCTAATAGTTATCAGGCTAAAAATGGCACCTTCGAGTCTTTGCTCACTTTTCAATACCTCCCCCCTCCCTCAACGCACAATCATTTCTTCTTTGGTCCAGTTCTCTTCATCTGCTCCGGGACCAGCTCATGTCCCATGGGAAGCCTCTTCCATTAGCGAAGGCATTTGTCTCCTGGCAAGGCAAGCCAGCACTGATTTCGCAGATAGGAAATGTCCGTGGATGAAGAGTTACGGAGTCAGGACGATGACGTCGAGTGAAACAGCGGGTGGAAAACCCTAGAACAGAGTTGGATTGAACTTGTGCAGAAGGCAGAGAAAGTAACCGAGCACCCATGAGAGTCGGCCTAAGGAGGACACAGAAGAAGAGTGTGTTGTGTAAGGAGTGACTTAGACCATGCTTACTGGCTGGCAGGGAGGCGGAGGTGAAGCAGAATTTGATCTTTGATTCCCCTTTGGCTCACCAACCATAGAACGTCACAAAGTGTCCGTAAATGGTCAGATATGCACAGCGAGACCCCCCCCACACACCACTTGGGCAGCACCTGCATTAATACGCCCAGTAGTACTCTTGCAACCGGATTAAGTAAACCCGTGAGGAACTCCCGTGTTTATTCTTTTTGCCCTTAAGGTATAGGATTAAGCTTGTCCCCCCACCCAAAAAAAAACTAGGATAGGTTGGAACAAAACAAAGACATTGGAATCCAGCCAAAATAATAGGTAAGATCATTTAAAAATGGCTTTCGAGAGCTCTGGGTGCTACTGAATTCGTTCACATGTGACTGACATCTTTCTATAGGTAGGGCTCCAGGAAAATGAAAAGTCAAATGGGGAAAGCTGTAAAGAACGAGGACGATTGGAATATACCTGCCAAGGTTATGTTTTTCCTTTATGATTTCCCTTTAGACCAAGATCCCGTGTCAGTTCTTCGTAAAGTCAAATTTCAACACGGCAGCACGTTCCCTGTGTTGCGTCTGGTAGCTTCCGGTTCTTGTGGATTTTCTCTTTTACCGTGTAATTCAAAAAATAAGCCTCGGGTCCAGATTCAGTTCTCCTTACTATAGCCACCCTCCCCATTTTCCCTTTTAGAACGTATTTTCGTCTTCCTTTCTCAGCAGCTGATGGTTATCAGTACAAAATATCTTGAACATAAACCTTGTACTTAATGTCTGGGTTGACGTTAATTCTAGTCAAAGGGAAAGGGTTGTTGCTTTGAGGTTCTGAAAATGTTTTTTATTCTAAAGAAGAAAATGATGCAAATTTGGCGACATGGTGAAAAACTTAAATCTTTGAAGTAATTGTAAAGGTACCAGTTATCTACACCCGCATTCCCCAGTCTGTGTTTATTTTGCTACATGTTCTAGGTAAAAAAAAGTGTGTGTGGGGGGCTACTTCTTAGGTGGGATGCCTGGGAATTGATGGCTAAAATGAATACCACATCCTAAGGATTAAATTGCATTAAAGCTATATTCCCTACCCCTCCCAAAGTATCTAGACACAAATGTGGATGTGATGGTGTATGTGAATATATGTATATATAATTTTATCACTTCAACTTTTGTTTTTCGTACTACATTTCACGTCACTGGGCAAGCATTACTTGTCGGTCAGAAGTTAAGAATACTACATCAACAGGCAGCAAAATAGTTGCATAGCATCTTCCTTCCAAGAGAAGATCTGCACAAAATCAGCGGTAAAAGACACTCCTCCCCAGGAAAAATGTTTGTTAAATAGATTTCTAAAACAACTGGGAAATCTTTGCTTTTACTTTCCTGTTATGATTTCTAGTTTAATCATCTTCCTTACCATTTGACACTGGAGAAAATAGAAATCTAGAGTATCCTAACTCGAGAGGCAAGCCAAATGGTTTTACATTTAAGTTATTGAAGATATCTTTGCACTTTGTTCAAGTAAAAATATTCAGCAGATCCAAACTTAAAATGATAACATGAATGGGCTTATTCTGTCCGTGATCAACAATTTTCAACTCTTTGCTTGATAATTGGAAGGGTTACACAGGAAGGTAAGTTCATATGGTTGGTTTAAATTAAGGCTATTCATTGAGGGAATCAAACAGCTTGGTAATCAAGTTGTGAACTCTATGCCTCTCTTAACTAATTAATTTAGTCTGATACCTCTTCAAAGGTCTTGTTCCGTGTTATCAATTAACTACACCTCTTAGGCATCTCAGCTCTTCATCCAGGGTCTGCTCTCTGGTTTACTATTATTACAATTACTGACTAGATTCAGTAAAAAAATTGAATTTGCAAGTGGGTCCTTTTTGGGTTTGATTAGTATCAGTGATAATACCTTCTCAGAGTCCTTTTACACAGTGAAATGGTATTTTTTTAATGGTGAGGTTTGTACATTGAAGTTAAAATAATATTATTAATAATTAATATGAAAATAATATATCCCAAAAGTCGGTACTGTGTTATCTTTGTGCTTATGTACAATTAACATTATAATATATACCCAAAAAACAATGACTTGTTTATTGAGCTTACAGTGGGGAAAATTCCAGCAAGGAAGACAAAAGTGAGTGATGGGAGAAGGTCTTTGCCTTCTGCCCAGCTGTGTTTGGTAGAGGGGAACACGTACTTAGAGGTTCTGTAGCTTCTTTTCTTGGCAAGAATTTGATTCTTCTAGTATTCAAATTGAAAATCGTAGCCTTCTACGTGAAGAACAGTTGGCAAAAGCGGGGAAGGGGGCCAATTTATCTGACTCCAGTCGACAGGCTACACAAATTCATAAGAAAAAAAAGCATATCTGCAAAAAAATACATGGGGAGAAATCGGGTATACCAGTTGTGTGTGACTTTTGCAATTGACTTTCTACAGCACAGCACCCCTGGCATCCCTCCAAAGCAGGCTTTGACCACGTAATCGCTCTACCTATAACCTTGGATAAATTGCTTGGGCAATAAATGTATCAGATGTCAGGTCTTGTTTTGGTTTGGAAAGCATATTTACAGGCTACATATTTATTAGGGCATCCTAAGTGTTCAGTGCTTCCCCTCTGACACATGCACACAAGCACACAGAGGATCATCAGTTCTGACATTCATTCATTCATTCATTCATAGTTGTGACTTGTGTTTAAACCTGAGTTCTATAGTAGATCGCAGTTGTGATATAGGTCTCTAGCAGCCGTGGGCCTTTTCAGTTGTATTGTCCCATGTAATATGTGGTCTAAAATCAATCATACCTATTTATTTAAATTTAATGTGAATCATCACCAGTGTTTAGTACCGGAGCAGGCCTCACCATAGAACAGTCTAGTAGAGAGAGAAAGAAAGAGGAAAGGAATGTTAAGAAATGATAGGAAGAGATGATATAATTTTGTGCTCCTTTTTAAGTTTATTTATTCACTTATTTGTTAATGTATTTAAGCCCTACACCCAACATGGGGCTCCAACTCACACCCCCAAGAGTGGCATGATCCACTGACTGAGCCAGCCAGGCGCCCTGTAAGCCTTCTCATGGAGACAGTTCCCTGCTCCGTACCAGGCACTGTGATAAGCACTTTGCACACATCCTCTCATCTCAACTTCACTGCAACCCTGCAACGTTGGTGTTATTATTTATCTCCTTTTCACAGACGGGGAACACGACACTCAGAGAGATTAGTAGCATGCCCAAAAAACATTCTGCTAGCAAACAGTAGTGTCAAAACTTGAACTTAACCCTATGCTTAAGATCTCCGTGGTTATAGTATAGAGTTTTGGTTTTTTTTAAAGATTTCACTGGGATTTGAGTGTGCCATCTGTCTCTTTGATGATGCGTTAGTGACCTAAGACTGAACGCTGGATAAGGACGGTGCTGCTGGAATGAAGTAAACATCTGGAATGACCTAAAGCTGCAGACTTTCCAAGTTATGTAAACTCTGCTGAACGTGTATGGCGATCACAGAATATTTTAAATCCCGGCTTGATTTTTCTGCTGTTTGATCTCCCAGGACTTTGCGGCTTCACTTTCCTTCCCATGCCACTTGTAGCTTTTTTCTGTCCCTGTCTCTCTCTCTCTCTTTCGTTCTTTTCTTCCCTTCATTTCTTTCTTTTTTGTTCTTTCTCTCTTTTGTTCTCTCTCTCTCTCTCTCTCTCTCTCTCTCTCTCTCTCTCTGCATTGGTTGTTCGTTCAGCATACCCTTACTGAGCACAGTCCGTGAGTCAGCCATGTTTCAAGGTGCTAAGGCTAGAACCCTGAGCAAGTATTCAAATAAGTTTTAATATTAAGGTAAGGAGCCTAGATGTTTTTCTACAAAAACTTTCAAAAGTAAATCAACAGCTAAATTGACAGGGCTGTTGACCTATTTTTTAAGAGAGGCAAAATAAAAATAAAAATAAAAATAAAGCTTTGGACTCCAACTTACTCTGTCACCTTTAAGGAGAAAGTTGATTTCTTACATGAAGACCCACACTCACCATCCCTTTCCTTAGTGATCTCACCATGTACTGGGCACTTTGCCATGCCTCCCTGCATGTGGACCAAATCTCTGTTTTCCCACCAGCTAGCACACTGTCTTGCATACAGTAGGTGCTTACTACGTCCATTAATTCATCAAGTATTTGTTGAGAATTTAGTATACATGAGGTATTGAGCCAGTGACAAGATGAGTAAGACGTGTCCTTGAGGTGCTCTCAGCCAGGCAGCTAATCAAGAGTTCCACTATCATGTGACAAGTGTTGAGCTGGAGATGGGCAGACATGTTTGATGGGGATGCTGAAGCCCTAGTAGAGTTCCATGCTGGATCTCATTCATCCGCTCATCTGATATGCACATCCCTACTGGGGCATTGTTCCCTACATCTGAACCCATCCAATAAGAAGGCATTCATTCACTTTGTAACAAGACAGGGAAGTTAATCTGCATTTTCCTAATCTGTAATGTCTGTGTGCTTGACTTCAAATCTATGAATACCACATAATTATAGATTTCATTTGTAAATAAAACTTAAGTAGAGCTGTTGTTGATAATGCTTGGCACCTCCAGAAATTATATCTTCATGGAATTTTGAATAATCTTTACAGTTACTTAGTCAGCTGTACACCCAACATGGGGCTTGAGCTCAGGACCCCGTGATCAAGAGCTGCATGCTCTACCAACTGAACCAGCCAGGCTCCCCAAACCTTACAGTTTTTAAAAAACTACTTTAACTCAATATGTGCCCAAATCCCTAGTAACAAAACTATAAATCCTAAGTGGTGTTTATACATTTTTGCGCCCACAGGAGGCAGGACGGGGTGGTGACGGACAGCAAATATGCGGGAGCTTGCCTCAATTTGATCTCTGCCTTACTACTCATCCACTGTGTGGCCCTGGGCCAAGTTATTTAATCTTTCTGTGTCTCAGTTTCCTCCCCTTACTTGTGCTTTCTCTTGCTCTCTCTCTAAAATAAATAAATAAGAGAAAATGGGACAGTAACAATACCTACCTCACAGAATTGTTATGAGCAGTACATGAATTAGTGTATGTGAGAAAGCTAAGATTAGTGCCAGGCATGTAGTAAAAGCTGTGCACATTTGCTGTTTTATTGTATTTCCAATCCAACTGTACTTAAACGCTGTATTCTGTTTTTCATACATCATATACTCCTCTTTAAATGACATTCCAATCATTTCAGATCGATGTGAAGGTTTCTCTTACATGGAGTCTCTAGTCCTTTGAGTCTTTTCACACCAAGAGCCAAGTAAGTACACAGTTCTGTGTACTTGGAAATGAGAGGCCCACTTTGACATTCCTTTCTGCTCCTGTTACATGGCCATAGAGTTTGACAATAAATTACATGACCATCTCCTATCAGCTTGGTAAGATCTCCATAGCTCACACATTATTCCATGCTAAGGGATCAGTGCTTTTCGAATGTTCGGTGGGTAGCTTAAAAGTGACAAGAAATAAAGCATACAACAGAATTGGATTTACGCTTTTTGACTGCATCGATGCCATGCTATTTGCCAGCCTTATGATTTAGGTGCGTATTTCTTTAGTCGACCGGTAACATCTTTGGCAGGATGCTGTCTTGGGCCAACATTTAATGGTGAGTTTCAGTCTTCTGCTGGTAGCTGTTTTTGGCAGACAAATACAAAGGCGTTTAGAGTAATGAATTAACACTGAGATTACTGTTTGCCTTTCACCTTTCTGTATTGTTTCATATTTATTATTTCCAGGGCAGTGGTGATATAGTCATTTTGGGGATTAAGCACAGGGGAAAGAATGAAGCCTAAACTAAGTGCAGCTCAAGCCAGGGGCCAGGCGACATCCACTTTATGGACCAAGTTGGTATAATTCCCTCATCATTATGTTTAGATGACGATTTTATCTTTGTCATTAAGTGGCACCATATGGATGCTCTGCCCCCTGAGCCAGCTTCCTCAGTAGCAATAAGTAAATGGGTTAACTTTTACATGTACGGTGGTTATCAATTTTTTCAGAAATTCCCTTACATAAAATGCATAAGCAGTTAAGTTGGGTTTAGAAATTCACCAACAGCCTTTATAACCTACTGTAATTATCCCCAGAAATCAACATGTGTTCAGCGACTAACTCTCCAGAGCTTTTACTAAGGTAAATAGAAGCAGCACTAACCAGTTCCCTTGCATTTCCTAATCTTTGGCATGCCTTTTGGTCGTATTTTAGACTTAAGGAGGGCTCCGTTTCTCCCGAGGAATCCCAACTATGCCTTCTCTTCGTTGGCTCGCTGGAAAATTTAAATCTCCCTTTCGCTGATCAACTTCAGTCCCAAGCTCGTGTATATCCCCTTACATTGTGCATATGTCAAGGGATCTGAACATGTGGTATGTGTTAGCGAGCACCTCGCACAAAATAATGGTGTGATAGTCCAACAGTATGCCTCGGTAGATTAAGATACTTACCAGAATACTGCCTTATTGGTTGGAACATAAACACTGACCAGAACACATTTTCCACTGCACACTTCCTGGACACTGCCCCCAACACCGTGATTCAGCAACAAAAATGTAACCAAGTGCCCAACAACATATCCTTCAAGACATGATTGGTGTTTCTAATTGTGACCCACAATTTATTAGAAAAAGAAAAGCATAATTTGGTTTTTCCTATTCTATCTCTAAGGAGGCAACAAAGTTTGAAAAAGCATTTCAGGAACAGATCTACTGAGACTGATTAAAGGAAACAAATATTAATATTTAAAAGTTTGTTTTTGGAATCTCATTTTTATTGATCCCCTCCTGCCTGACAGTTCCAATAAACGAAGTATTAATATAATAAGACCTCAATGTGAATTTATGGACTTCTGTAGTATCTTCATGGGATGGGCCAACAGTATTAATAAATATTATTTGTCATTGAAATTATGGTGTTGGGAAAATTATTTCAGGATCAGAACCAGGATTGTAAAGAGGTAACTCCTTTCAGTGAAAGCACTTCCAAACTCATAGAGTTGGGAGGGAGAGAATACAGAGTATTAATCTTCTGCATTCTCTTTTTTAATGAAATTTGATTGAAGAATTATTTTCTCACCTAATCATGATCTAAGGGAGTCTGGTGAAGAAGACTCGAAAATGAACTAGCATCACCACTGCATTTTTGCATGTGCACTTTTTTTATTTCATAAATATGCATTTGTATCTGGAGGGAAATTATTTTCTTTCTTCAGTATCCTGAATGCTTCAAAATACTTTTGTATTATTTAGAAATAGCAACGTAGACTAAGCAGATAACGACGAAGAACACTGTAAAATGTTTTTTGAAGTTCAGTTTGCCAGTGGAAATTTTTCAAATAACAATAACACTTTGCTTATCCTGGAAGGATTTTCAAATGGTGTGTGGCCGTGAGTGTTCGCTGCTACCCTGTGTTAGAGGTAGTATTCTCCCGAAAAAAACACCATACGGACAGAAATGTTGCTTGTGTGTGCTTAGGGAAAAGCTACGTGGTTTTCTAAGGTCAGCTCTGTAGTGTTCAGTGTAATGCACAACGACTATTCTGATTTAAAGAGTTCCACCATTGCAACAAAATACAGAGTAGCTCACAAAATGTGCCCTGAGTAGAGTTTTCTATGTGCAAATCTATACACTTAATTTACTTGAGGGAGGCTTTTTGATAGGCTCCATATTAGAATCTGATATTTATATTAACATGTATTTTTGAAAACCTACTATGTGCTCAGCACTAAAACTGTTTTAGTTCCCTTTTCTCTGCATCGCTCCCTCTCCATTTGCTTGGTAGTCCTCTTTTATCATTTCAGCTTCCACCTACTTTTAGAAAATGGCATTTCAGGTGTATCAGACGGTTTTTAAAAGCATGTTCTTCTTACCTTTGCTTAGCATAACGTGTGTTTGGATAGTACATGCTATAGGACATTTTTTGTGGGATTTCATCTTTAGCTGAGACAGTACTGTTCCGCTAGTGACTAATGGTCCTGATTTTTCTATTGGCACGAATAACCTGGTAAAGAAATGAGGTATGGAATTAGTGTTTTCCTTGGGTTTTAACTCCCATTTCTAGTGAAAATGGAGAATCCCTCCATTCTTTATCTTACCAACTTTTGCAACTGTAAGGAGCAGGTTTTCTTGATTTTTGGCTAGCAGAAGATATATTTAATTTTGGGTTTCTACTGGAGCATCATATTGTTCCATTTACTATGAGTTGCTGACACATTTATTCAAATACACTGAAACAGTAATTAAGTGGAACTCACCCATCTGATACCCATAATCAATCAGAATTTTTTATCTGCATTCAATTGTTATGAGAAATGAAATACATTTTATAAAGTAAAAAAAATGAATTTACCAGGGATTAAATATAAGAAAAAATAACCTGTATTGTAGCCTAAAGTCAATTCATATTGAAGCCAAACCCCAATAGCTTCTATTAACCTTAATAAGAATTGATGTCCAGGGATGCTGGCCTTAAGGCATGATAATTTCTCTAGTAATGAGATAAAGATTCATTAGAGTTATTTTATGTTGTTTAGTAAGACAAAAAAGGGTTGTATTGAAAAGATTTCTACTAAAAGTGATTTCTGGTTACTACGATTTAAAAAAAAGTTCTCTCAGTATTTTCATTAATTCAATCTCTTTTCCATTACCTACTGATTTTGAATAACAACGTGCTTTATCTTTTCATAAAATTGTTGAAGGAAAGCTATGTCTTCTCATGCATCCAGCCATTATGTTCACAATTGTTATGCCACATTCCTCTTCTGTTATCCCTTAAAAATTCAGCCAACCACTTTTTGGTACAGTGATGGCTGAAACTTTGTTAAATTTACTATCTCTACAGATTATGTTTGATTGATTATGAATGAGAAATCCACTCATTTTCTAACATTATCTGCTGTTAAAGATTAATATGCAGTTGATTCAACTGTAATAATCTGGATATATTTTAAATGCCTACCAGAGTGAGAAAATCAGTCATTATAAAGGCATGCTTTTAGCTATTTGGAGATATTTTATGGGGTGCATATTTCTCAAATTATGCTTGCAAATGTAGCCTTAGGCAGGTGAATCCACTATGCTTGCAATTCTGGGAGCTGCCACCAGGTGGCAAAATTAACACCTTTCTCTCACCATCTCTGCTGTTCATAACCTCAGCACTTTCTTTGTCCTTTCCTTTAAGAACTTTTCCTTTTAATCAGAATACTTTGTACTAAGAAGCTCTGGGCCATATGCCTATATATGGCTTCCTGTAGATTTTCTGCCTATAGATTTCCCTTCTACTGCCCCACTTAATTGTTTTGCTGCTAGTTCTAGTTGCCCTAAATGACTGAAGTCGGATTTCTCTAGGCTTCAGGTGAAGTATTAGTTCTTCGGCGCTCTTTATATAGCAAAGAATTTTGTCGTGTTCAGTACAATGTCTCACTAGGTTTAGCTCCTTTTTAGCCAGCAGTCTTAAGATTCTGTCCCTTTCCCCAGTAACAGACGCTCAACATGCACACACAAATGCACGCACACACAACCACACTGCTTTACAGCGCGTAACATACATACGTAGACATGTGGCTGTACCTTCCTTTGGTCTCTGAAATCCTGTGGTGGTCTCTCTTCCACCCAGCCAGCTTCTATAACTCATTCTAACTTCTGCTTTCTTTTGGACTTTGATGCTTAGATTGTTTTAAAAGCTAATTTGCATCAAATAGTAAAAATTATCTATTAACTTCCCTAGCTGGTTGTGGGCTGTTTTATAGTCTGCTTTGTAAAAGCAAGGCTTTGCTCTGTTTCTCCTGAACATTTGAAAGCATTCATTTCAGCTTCCCATTCAAATAAATAGAATAGGTTTTGAGTCCAGACACAGTGGCTTCAGTTCTTGTGATCATATGTATTGTCATGCCATGGAAATTAAGCGTTTAAATATGAAGAGAGAGTACAGAGAGAGAGAGAGAGAGAGAGAGAGAGAGAGAATTAATCAGACGCTAATGGAGAGAGGGCAGGAATGAAGGAGGAAGGGAGAGAGCTATTGAGAGATTGAGTTTAAAACTTCTCCAGGGCATAGCACTAAGGATTCAACTCTGGTTACTAGAACTGAGCTCTTGTGTTGCCTGTGTCACTAACTCTTTGTAACTGTGACCGAGTTATTTATTCTTTATAGTCCTGTTGTCTTGTCTAAAAAATGAGGGCACTGGCCTGTGGGTGATCACTGCTCGTGTTGTCAGTCTGTGACTAAGGCTCAAATTAAAGTAGAAATGTGGGGAATGCATCTTTGCTTGAGATCTTGCTTGTATAAGCTAATTCTCTTTTGTGTCCGACATTTCCCGGCGCTCTGCGTTCCGGAGATGCAGGTAGATAGAGTACTTCCTTACGTGCTGTGATGGACAAGAAATACTACTTTTGGATAAGAGAGAGTCTTATAAGAGGGCACAGCTTGTCATTCTAGAGTTCTAGGAGTTTGTAGTTATAAAGCAAGAAAAATTCAGAACTTCCTTGCCTGTTACCTCTAAGAATTTGAGGACATGAGGTTATCCCCAAACTAGAGAATAAGCTCCTTGAGAGAAGAGAATTTGTCTTACAGCCATTTCTTGTCACCCCAAAACCAAATGCAGTGCTCTGCACACAGCACACAAGTTCACACTTGACATGGTGATGTGGATGTTTCTAGCGCAGTTTCTCAGGCAGTGTGTTAGAGACCCAGCGAAGAGGATTGTACCAGCTAGGCAAGCACCCCAACCATGCTGTGAGCCAGCTCAAGCTCTCAGCCCCCCGCTCTGTGTCTCTATGACTCCCTATAGTTTTCACGTATAGATGCTTCTAGAGAAACAGAAAACAAGTCAACTTCTTGCTTTTGGTTTTTCTTGTTCATCTCCAGCGTTCCACATTTTTCGAAGTATTTGTATAGGCAACTTGATGGCTTCAGAGTAAATACATCACAAAACATCTCAACAATTTTTTTGATTATTATTTTGAAGTAAGGGAATGAGGTGTGTCAAATTCCTCTTCCCATATTGAACACGATGAGGTGATTTATTTCCGAAGCACTTAATGACCGCGTATTTTGTTCCAAGCGCTGTTGTTAAGTCCTTTATAAATATTAACACATTTCAATATAGAAAACAATCCTATGACATAGATGCTGTTATTGGCACCACGTTCTGGGTGAGGAAACTGAAGTCACACAGTTTAGGTAGTTTGTGGGGTCTCCCAACTAGTCGGTGAGAGGTAGGATTGTGAGCAAGGCCTTCTGACTCCGAAATCCTGTACTCAAATGCAGTGCTGTGTTGGGCTCTTTCCCCTGGGTTTATAAAGAAGCAGGGACATTTCAATGGTTTTCTCTTTTGTTCCCATAAGTAAATACTCAGTTGTTGAAAGGTTCCCATTTTTCATGGCACTTTATTTACTTATTGTCAAATTAACTTTCCTTTTTAAAGATCCAGGAAAGGTACTGTTAAGGATCTGGAAATCATCTATTCTATTTGTCTTTGCTACCTGGAAGCACTATACCTTTATTTGGATTATATAGAACTTTTCCCATTTAATTAACTGATGTTGCTAATATCTGGGCAAGTTTTACTCGAGCCTCTAAGGATGCTGTTACATCAGCTCTGTTTTCTTTCCCCAGGGCATTTCTTTACTTTTTTTTCCATCTAGGTCCTTTGCCCTCTCCCACACTGGATTTCTTTAAATGTTTACTTTGGCTAAAGTCAAGTCTGAAACGTCAAGTAAGTACTGTAATTTGCTCACTTGTGTATTTTTTTCATGGTCTTCAATTCTTCACAACCCACCTACCCCATCTAATACCATACTATGCCCTGAACCAAGACCTGGGATTATCATCTTCCTCCCTTACACCAGGGGAGTTCACATCTGCCATATGATTTAATCCGGTCGGGAAACCGAGAGGTTGAGGCTGTCTCTTGACTGAGGTTCAAATGTAGGTCTTTGGGCCTTCATGTCCTCATCTGTGCAATGAAAACAAATGGACTGAGAGCCCCCTAAGTGT
This sequence comes from Spilogale gracilis, assembly GCA_004023965.1. Classification (NCBI taxonomy): domain Eukaryota; kingdom Metazoa; phylum Chordata; class Mammalia; order Carnivora; family Mephitidae; genus Spilogale; species Spilogale gracilis. The sequence continues at coordinate 92,831 of PITA01002565.1, read as the reverse complement.
AAGGCACCAGCCTAGGTCCTGCCCTGAAGCACTTCACAGAAATAGCTGCACGACTATGGTCCAGTGGGCTCAGGGTGGAGAGTTCTGTCTGAGCACTGCCCGGAGAGCCTCATGGTCCCTTTTCTTTGGTGGAGTTGAGAAGCTGGCTTTAGGAGAGAATGGGATTTCTCCCTTTCTAAGGGAGGCACTGTCCAGAGGTCTATACAACCTTACAATTATGTGTCTTTTGAAAACAAATGTATGTGTGCGGCATTGCAATTATATTTGCGGGACGATTCGAGTCCATGAGAATAGGAACCATGTCCAATGCCTTGTACATAATAACGAATACATATTTGTAGAGCAAATAAAGCAAAACTCAGTTTTTATAAATATGCTGACTCTTTCCTGTACACAACTGACCATTCAGGATCTTTAGTGGGTAACTACTATGTTATGCATATAACGCCCTTTGTTATTTATGTGATATTCAACTCAAATCATATTTCTTGAGTACCTGGTTGTGTCAGGTGCTATACTACGGGAGTTAAGAGTAAATACACCTATAGTTTTAGTGATATTTAATTCAAATTAGTGTTGTTCTTTTTTTAAAAAAAAGATTTTATTTACTTATTTGACAGAAACACAGCTAGAGAGAGAACTCGAGCACTTGGTGTGGGAGAGGGAGAAGGAGGCTTCCTGCCGAGTAGGGAGCCCAACGTGGAGCTTGATCCCGGGATTCCAGGATCACGACCTGAACCAAAGGCAGATGCTTAACGACTGAGCCACCCAGGTGCCCCCAAATTAGTGTTGTTCTTGAATGAAGTCATTGAATCTAGGGTGGTTTTAGTAGAATGGTGAATATTGAATCCATATTATAGTCCGTGCAAGAGTGATGGAGAGTGAGGAAGAGGAGGTATCAGGGGGAGAATTCCAGCAATGAAGCCTTAGGAAGCCTTCCTTGAGAAAGAGGCAGAGCTGAAGTGTGGAAAAGTCACATGGATATTTGGGGGAGACACAGCCATACTATGCCCCGAACCAAGACCCTGGGATTATCATCTTCCTCCCTTACACCAGGGGAGTTCACATCTGCCATATGATTTAATCCGGTTGGGAAAGACACAGAGTTGCAGCTTAAGAGATAATAGAGACAATGGGAAGATACTTGAGGATCATGGTCAAGGCATGGGTGAGTTCCTAATGATACTGTGGTTTGGCTTATTCATCAGAAACCCCCATGGGCCTAAACGTAAGTTTTTCAAAACTGAAAGGCATATAACATCTGGTTTCCTAAAATTACATCATCCACTAAAATTATCTTTGGGAAATTTGTTTGAGATTTGGAAAATAAAATATACCACAAGGGGCTGTTGCCTTGTCTGTGTTTATGCCCTTGACTTCTAGTTATGTGGCCCCAAGTTAGTCCTTCATAAATGTTTATCCAGGGAATACACTTATGGAAGGGAAATTATAGAGAACTACTATCCATATGCATTCTGTAATTGAATATGAGCCATTTACCCTGAGTGGGTTAAAGTCTTTCGTTTACTTGCCTGCAGGTAATGAGCTAGATTGATCTTTCAGGATTACTTATAATTCTAGAATTCTCACAGTCTTTATAAGTCCATAGAAGAGTTTTGTCTGACTTTTGACAAACCCGTTTACCCAAGGTGTGTTGTTTCAGTGATTACTAATGGGAAAGCTATTTTGGTGCCTGAGGGCTTGAATGTTTTTGGTGGAACAGCATTGGGCATCCATGTGATTGATAATGGCCGTCCACATTTGGAGCCTGGGAAACTTGAGTTCCATTGTATGTCAGTGTGAATCAAAGGAGTTTCTCTTATGCTGAGCACCTTTATGATCTTTTGTGGGATTATACCAGTATTTTAAGCAGAACCAAGGCACTTTGGTCTTCTTCATTGATATAGTAAATTCAGGTGAATGATACAGGCCATCAATTGTAATCATTTCAGTTATTCGGTACTCGGTGATAAAGATGTGATAATGCTCACTTTAGTTTCTGCCTCATCCCTGTAAGGTGTACTCACATGATTTCAAATTGATGAAGACAACATGGTAACTACAAGTATAGAATTTCACCAACTTTGATGGACCTTCTGTTCACCTTAGTATAAACCTAAGTGTTCTCTTTAACTCAATATTTTGGAGCATTTCTCCTCTTCCTCTTTTGTTTGGCCATTTAAACTGAGTTGATTTTTTTTAATGATTGTTACTCTGTAGGTATCTTCTTACTTCCCCTGTGTGTTGGTGCTTACCTCAGTGCACAGAGTTCCTTGCTGGTTTGACTTCTGCATTTTCCTGGAGTTCTCTTTTGAAATCCCTGCTTTCTTTTCAGGTCCTCCCTCAGATCTCATCCCAAAGCCCTCATGGAAAGAAACCTCTCTTATTTTTCCTTCTCTTTATGATCGGCATGCCCCAGATTTGATAGAGCAAGCTTACAAAGGGAGCAACAGAGAGAGGAGTTTTTGAAGGTGATCGCTAACTTGTTGTAGTAGGATAGCTTCACGGTTGTTTCAAGATTTCTAAATCTTGCTTCAAAGTTTTCACTTTGATTTGGGTAACTTTTTCTTGGTATGGGATTTTTGTTATTGGGGAAGGGATTTAGTGTGCCCAAAGGCTTTTATGCTTCCCTTCTGTGAGCCGCATGCCAGATCTCTGGGCCAGACATGCATGAGAAGATATGTTCAAAAAATTATAAGCAATTCAGGATCCTCTGGCTTCCATGGGTAGGCAATAATGAACTTTCGCATTGTAATTACAGGAAGCTGGGAAGAAAATTGAGAAACTGGAGGTTTTTTAATTAGTGTCTAGGACTCTATTATTATGACATCTGAGAATTTTGAATGTGGAAAAGTTCAATACCACTATTGGGTGACAAGTGGGGACTTGAAATTTGAGATGGATTTTGTTTTGAAATTAGACTTAACGTTGCTCCTTTGTATTGTCTACTTGACGTGGCATTAGAATAGTTGAATGAGACAGTGTGTGGCACAGAGTAAGAGCTCCATCAATGTTTACGATTATTTACATCAAGGAATATCAATTGTTTAATAACCAGGATACTGCGATAGAATACATCATCATATGTGCTCAGCAAAGCAAATTTGTCTTCCTCATTAAGTTCTTAGTGGGTTTTTTTGTGAACCCTAAGTTCATTCTTGGAATTTTTACTCAGTAGAATGCCCCAGTGTCCCAACTGATGAGAAATGGGTGCAGAGAATATTTTTGTGGTATATTTTGTATGTATACTTAACCTGACCAGAGGAGAGTCAGAGAAATGGGCTCTCATAGGCAGAAACAGCAAAAGCAAAGCCCAAACCAAACATTTGGTTAAAGTAGAAATAGGCTGGGAGGGTTGGATAGTTAGAGGCTGGTAAGCTGAGTCTGATGCTAGAATATTTTCAGAATTAGAGAGGATCAGATAGAGTGTGGTAGAAAAACAGAGTCCACAGTTTGGGCAACCTATAGTAGAGAGGCAGTTGGGACAAGATCACATGTGTCAAGAAGGCGGTATTCTCCAACTCCGAAATGATGGCAAAGCAATTGCATTGAAATTAATGGGAGACACAGACTCAGTAGCGTTGAAATGCCTCCGTAGCCACAAACTCAAGTCCACTATGGTTAGGAGTTGCCGGGACAAGACACTAAATGAATCAGGACAGTGGAGTTAAACTTCTGGGAGCTCTGCCCACCCATTCTGATCACAGATCACGAAGATGTAAGATATGATGAAATTGGATCACGAGCTCTTCGTGTGTACATTAACAATTTCAGGCATTTAAACCAAGTAGAGGAAACTTTCTGGGCCTCTGTTCAAGGTCGAATTAATCAATAGATTACTTTGTTCCTCACTGGCTTCGCTAACTGTTGCGAGCTCACTTAGGGTTATTTGGAGTATTGTCATTTTGATGTGAACTTGATTTTCCACACCCTCCTTTTTAAAACCCAAAATCTGGATTTAGATTACACACATTATAGGGGGAGGAGCCTAAGTTATTTCCTCATTTTTTGAGGCCAACTGGAATTGAAATTGATAGCTTTTATGGAATTGTTCTTATCGAAGATGAGTCTTAACATTTCAGGGTTAAGGAGTTGCTTTCCATTCTCATGGTATAATTCAACTAAGCTTCTCTCCACATCCTCTCTATCTGTTGAGGTTGACCTTGAGAGATTATTTACACATCTTTCTTCTTTCTTTAGTGTTAGCAAAGGCATTGGCTACTTGTCCAAAATGCAATGAAAAGATGTTAAAAAGCCCTCCTAGTTTACCTTTCCTCTAAATTTTTCTGTAAAGAAAGGCCCGTGACTCCTAATCCAGCAGAAACCTCTCTGAAATATCGAGAGAAAAATGCATTTCTTAATTAATTAATTAATTTTAACGATTTTATTTTTAAGTAATCTCTACACCCAACGAGGGGCTTAAACTCATAACCACAAGACTAAGAGTCGAACCCTCCACCAGCTGAGCCAGCCAGATGCCTCTGGAATTCCTATTTTATTTTATTTTTTTAAAGATTATATTTATTTATTTGACACAGAGAGAAATCACAGGCAGGCAGAGAGGGAGGAGGAAGCAGGCTCCCCCGCCTAGCAGAGAGCCCGATGCGGGCCTCGATTCCAGGACCCTGAGATTATGACCTGAGCCGAAGGCAGAGGCTTTAACCCACTGAGCCACCCAGATGCCCTGGAATTCCTATTTTAGAGGCCATTAAGGAAGTATACTCTCAGGCCCCTGTGAAGGTTGGGAGAAGTTGAACTTAAGATTCTGTCCTGTGCTCCCAACTTTTCACTACTAACCCTTTACTAAAGCAGTGCGCTCCCCTATCAACTCAAGGTGATTGTTTTAGAGATATATTTCAGTCAGGTATGATATAAATGAGAAACATAATGCCTCTAGCAGGAATAACTTCAGACACAAAGGGTGGAACACTTGGGTACACGTGCCTAGAAAATTCACTTTCCCAGAAAACTCCCTTCAAGTCTGCTAGAAGTTTTGGCATTGATGTGTTAAACTACAGGTCTTTGAAATCAGGGTGCATTTGGTCCTCTCCCAACATTTTCAGCCACTGAGCTTTGTCCTCCATCCTTTCATTAGTTTTATTAGGGCTTCTAATAAGGAGCAGAGGTTTTATATTGAGATTGAGAATCTTCATTTATTGGCTATAATACCAGTGATGAATTCAGGTAAGGCAGTCCTCACTGGGTGCCTCCTAGATAAAGGGATGAATTCCTTTACACCATTAAATCGCTTTGATGCAACTTAAGTTTACTTCTCTGACAAATAGTCATCCTTATGTGACTCATAAGCTTGCCTAGACAGTTACTTGGCCGTTTAAAAGTATGAAAGGATAAATAAACATTTAGTGGTAGCTTTTGATCATTGTTTTGCAGTGTGTGTGTGTGTGTGTGTGTGTGTGTGTGTGTGTGTGTGAGTGTGTGTGTGTGTGTTTATTGATGAACAGTGAATGTTCAACCAAATCTTATCAGTGACTAAATTGGCCCCCAAAATTCAATTGAATTCAACTCACTGTGTACTTTGGGAGGAGCACGAGCACTTTCAAACCACTGGGTGCTGGTTAAAGTCCTTTAGCAGGAATTTACAGGATGCCAGTTGGACCAAAAAAGTAACTATTTAACTTAACTCCCCGCCTGAGCTTGTACTGTGACAAAATGTAACTGATAAAAAAAAGTGGAGCTTTCAACTACAGTTTTAAAAGGAATTTCTGTCATAGAGATTAAGATTGACAAGTAATTGAGTCAATTTGGAAAATAGGAATACAGGTCTATGTCCTTAATGACTGGGGAGTTACAAAATGCAAACAAGAAGCTGCACTTTTCATGTCATTTCTCTAACTACTTTTCGTGCAGGCCTAACTGGAATCCCTGCCCAGCTTGGCCTAATGCGCCCTGTGAACACTCTGACCATCCTCCATCTTCCTTTCGTCTCTTGTTCTTCTGGAGTATGTTGGATGCATAAATTTTGGCTTGACTTTGTGTCATGGGCTCCTTAAGATTTTATTTATTTGTTTGTTGAGAGAGAGAGAAAGAGTGAGCGAGCACAAGCAAGGGGAGAGGTAGAAAGAGAAGGAGAAGCAGGCTTCCCGTCGAGCTGGGAGCCGATGTGAGACTCGATCCCAGGACCCTGGGATCATGACCTGAGCTGAAGGTAGACACTTAACCAACTGAGTCATCCAGGAATTCCCCCCCAAAAAAACATTTTAAAAGGGCAGATCATTGTGACCACACCACCTTCATGGCCAGAAGGTTTCTGCTCAGCTTCAAGTCTTTGAGCGAGGCTCCTATTTCCACAACAAATATATATTCCTTGGGTCGATTTCCAGGTCCTTTGGAAACTAAAGCCCATACATTATTTGCCTTCTGTGGTGTCAGCTAGCCATCCTAGCCAGCCCATGCCTACTCACCATCCTACAGAAACCTGGCAACTGCTGTTCTCATTTCCTGCCTTCATCCATCCAGTTTCATTTGTTCATTTATCTTTTAAGATTTTTTTGTTTATTTGACACAGAGACAGAGAGTGCACAAGCAGGGGTAATGCATTCTCCCCTCAGAATTCTTGCATTTGTCATTCAAGTTCCTGAAGTTTACTCTTAAGTATCTTAATTGTTGGCCTTTCTTTCACTTTATGTTGTTCTTGGCTCCCCATCTCTAGAGGCTTCCTCAGTGCAGAGGTGGTATCTTTCACTTCTTCAGATTCCCCAGAAGCTTGGGACACAAGTCTGTGCATACAGTTGGTATACCATAAATGTTTGTTGGTTGATTGATATTCTCACACATGAACATTTTTAAAGGCCTCATTCTCTTGAATTTTGGGGAGTGATGATAAGTATTTGTTAAATGGATAAGTGAACAATGGATATGGATTTTTGGCTTATTTTTTGGCCCCCCCTTCCCCATCCGTGGCCAGCCAACATCTGTCTAGGGCAGTGCCTGGGTCATATTATGCCCAATAAATATGTGTCAAATGAATTTTTAGCAAAATTACCCTGCATGTAATTAAATGCCATCGGTCTTATGACTCATTTTGTATTTCACTCATCTCAAATGCTTGAGCATTACAGGACTCGAATCACCAAATATGTTACATTCCCATTGACTTCAAGTTCAAATTCAGTTTATGAATAAAGAGCTTTTAATGGCACTGGGCTTTATTCCCATGAACAGGAAGAAGCAGTGAACCAGTGTTGTTTAATAATACCTGTGTCTCGAATCCAGGTTTTAAGGTGTATTTATATTAAATTGGATTTGTATAAACTCTTGTGAATGGCCTTTATTAGCAAGTTCTTATAATTTTGTTGATTATTGGAAAGAGCCGTATCTTTTGCAAAAAAAAAAAAAATAGTCAACTTTAACAGATACAACCAGTCACATGTATTGATAAAGTTGTGGTCAAAAGAAACACTGTGGCACCTGTAGGGTTTTTTTCTGTGACCGTATGTATAAACTGAGGTTGGGGAGGTCTCTTAATTACCTTATAAATAGAATAACTTGGATTAACTGTTTTTTGTAGAAGGTATATTAAATATATTACCCTAGGAGTAGTATGGGGGAAAATGCAGTGATGCTCTAAAAAAAAGTAATGAAAATGTTCTGCACATAGGCAAAATAGCCTTATTTGTACCGCCTTTTTTTTTGGACAGAAAAGCCCATTTTCCATAGAAAGTCTATGAAGTCATCCATGATGCTGACCACTTCTCCTGGGCCTTAAAGGACATGTATTGGTAGACCACTAACCAAAACACATGAGGGAGAGAGAACTTAAAGCAAAATAAATGTTCACAAGAAATTCCAAACTAAAACAGATGTAAGGGAAACTTAAAATGGAAGAAAGGCAAACATTGTTTTCATTGTTTATCCAGGAGCTTGATAAATACGTTGGAAGAAATGCCTCTTCATATGGTGCTTTTGGTGCCAGATAATATCTGTGTGATCTTTGGGATGAGGCACTGGCAATGTTTCCATTATGCGCTGGCTTGTGCAGGGAAGGTAAGAGAGAGCATGGGACCTGGAAAGTGTAGGAAAAATGGCCTTGCAACCAGTTTTGGGAGAAGTTACTCTTTCCATTAGATGAGTAGAAAGCATTTATTCCTTTTGTTTACCATCAAGGAAATTTCCACAAGAAAAGGTATGAATCCTTTAAAAAGCCATCATCTGCATTTTCAAAGGAAGCACTTGATAGTGAATCTAGTGTGTATATAATCTCAAAGTTAAAACGTCTATACTTTCTTTGTCTTCTCAAGAATTCTTATAGATGAGCATTAATGAATAGTCAAAACTAACCCTTGTTTTCCAGGAAGAATATGTAAGCAGGTTTCTTCCTGTGGCTCCAGGAGAAATCACCAGCCCCACTCCCAGCTCAGTTTCAGCACACTGATTATTAGGCAGAAACATTCCCAAGATTAACCGACTCTTTGAAGATATAGACAGAAATCATTTCGGGGTCCCATATTTTTACTCGAAACCCAGGATGAGATCTCACTGTAACCAAATGAGCAGGAAAGCCAGAATTGCGAGAAGATACTCAACTTCACAGGGCCAATTGATTCAAAACTGACAGAGGTGGCCAAAGTTCAGCCAGCCTAGAGCGTGTTCAACCAACAAAACTTGCCAGCAAGGTAAACAGAAGGGTTAATATTAAATTCCCATTTACTCTTTGACCTCTCAAAATAGGAATCCTGGGGAATGCTGCATGGCTCCAACTTCCCAGGAGAAGATCAAGCCAGCAAAACTAAATTAAGACATGATCTCTATCCTCAAGGAATGTACAGTCTAGTAAGGGAGAAAACCTAAGGGTATAACGAGGACAAATGTTTACAAATGCGCTATGTGCCCTAAGACAGACACAGTATCGTGATGTGGTTAAGAGGGGACCCTGGACTCAGCCTGCCTGTGTTTGAGCCATGGTTTGGTCATCTACGAGCTACATGAAGTTGTACAAGTTAAATGAATGAATCTTCCTCTACCTCTCTTTTCCCCATCTGTAAAATGGGACAGTAGTACCTCCCCCATCAAGAGAAATCCAGGGAGCAGTACGACTTGGTGTGAGTAATTGTGAGGTCTTCCCTTTGGGGCTGCATTTTGATATAGTAGTGTTTGATATAGTTAAGAAATGTTCTTAAGTCATGGGGCTTGGTGTCCCATTCATGGTGAATCAGCCTCTGTGACAGTCAAAAGGCCTAGCGCCTGCCTCCAACCCTTCATAAACTGTCACTATCATTTCACTTGCTGGTGCCTTAGGTTTCTTCTCTAGTTAAATGAGCATATGAAGCCCCAGGACAGCAGGGACCTTATCTTATTCAACATCTGGAACAGTGCCTGGCTCACAGTAGGTGCTGGCTAAATGTTGGTGCAGCTCAACTCAGGGAAATGAAAATTAACTGAATGTAATTTTGAGAAGGAATCATAAGTACTACACAAAAATGACTGGCTTTCCGTGTTTAAGTTTCCCAGAGAGATAAGAGATAAGAAATGATCTCTAGGACACTTCTCTGCCAGGATCTATAAGCATGAGATTTGGAAGCAGGAGATTTTGCCTCAAGTCTTGGCTACACCACCTAAGACTTTCTAACTGTAGATAAATCATTTAACCTCTTTGGGCTTCATTTCTTCATTGGTATTTTTGGGTGATCACCCATGCTTTTGAGTGTTCCTTAGGGCTCAAAAGACCAAGGAAATTAAAACACTCGTGAACTACCAAGTACTGCACAAGTACAAATATACTAAGAAATGGTAGCTTTTCATGCTTTACATTAGAGGACGGTAAATCATGAAAAGCAAAATTATATTCCTGTTACTCAAGTGTAAGTAGTGAAGATAGAGCCGTATTGTCCCCCAGACAAAGTTAATCTTCTTTAAAATACAGAGGAAAGTGGCCCGCTCCCTGTCTTGTATGCACAGCCAAAAGAGCAGAGCTCCTCCTCTCCCTCAACACACCAGCTCCCTTTAGCTGCCTTGCTGCTTCTGTGCCAGCTCCAAAAACTGTTGCAAGTCTGCAGGAAGACATGCGCTGGCTCGGACTATTTCTGGAAAATTGGCCAGGATCCCATCAGAGGTTGCAGGCCAATTTCAAAAGAGAAGAAAATTACTCCTCCCATTGCCCCATCTTACCTAAAGAGCATGGCCAGAGTCATTTTCTTTTCTAAAGGTTCAAAATTCAAATTTATTATTTATTGTCTGTTTCTATACTTGATGGACCTCTGTAGAAAAATATTTCTTCAGACCCTCACTGTTTATGTTCTGAGCAAATCATATCCATATATATAGACATATAGACATACATATATATGTATGTATTCCTTTTTGGTTGTTTTTCATTCACATGTGTTCAGAAGGCCTATATAATTGTAGGAAAATTTGAAGATATTTTTAAATATAAACTAACAAACTTGCAGAATGCTCTCTTTTAGAGTATTTTCCATACTACAATAAGTACAGTATGGAAACTAATTTGCTCTTGAAATTCCACTTAGGTACACTATGTAGATTTTGTGTCTAGGGAGAATCCAAAAAAGAAAGCTTGGGGCAGCCAGTCCTGTCATTCGTGAGGCTTTTTTGGGGGTTGGGGGGGGGAGTGCAGTGTTTCTTTAGACTTTTTTTAATACATGTAATTCACATACTATCCAATTCACCTATTTAAAGTGTACAATTTAGTGAACAAGTTTTAGTATATTAAAAAATTGTGTACCTATCACCACTATCTCATTCTAGAATATTGTCATCACTCCCTGACCCTGGACCCATGAAGGAGTTACTTCACTTTATCCTCTCCCCAGAGTCCTCACAACCACTCATTTGCTTTCCGACTCTGTGGATTTATCTGTTGTGGATATTTCATATAAATGGAACTATATATTATGCGGCCTTGGTAACTGGCTTCTTCCACTTAGCGTGGTGTTTTCATGGTTCATCCACGTTGTAGCACGTAGCAGTAATTTGTTCCTTTTAATGATGGAATCATATTCCATTTTGTAGGCAATGTCACCTTCAGCATATCCGTTTGTCAGTGGACACTCGGATTCTGATTTCTCCAACTTTTCTGGGTTTTACCATAGCCATCCTAATGCCGGCGAAGCGGTATTACACTGTGGTTTTCATTTACATTTCCCTATCTGGCTATTTAAAAAAATATGGTAAATATTTTCCTAGAGGTCATGTGCCTGACAACCTTAACGCTCTAGGACATGATCCTGCATGGAACATATTGCAAAAGGGCCCCCAAACCAGAAAGCCTTGCACTTTGCTCCCTGAGGCCCATCATTGAGTGAGTAACTAACTCTTATTCAACATTCATGATTGGCTGTTATGTTTTCCAGAAGGGAGCTGGACAATCCACTATGGCAGATGCTGTGGCAGGAAGACAAGTGACAGTAGAAGTGACCATTAACAATCTGCCGCCAAAGGAAGGAAGCTATAATACTTTTAGGACATTTATGACCCCAAGTCTTCCACTAGAGGTCAAATGATATTCATTGTTTTATAAGAAGGCAAAGCTACCTATAAGTACATCTTAGAAAGGGTTCCATGAAGGATGACTGAGAGAAACATATATTTGCCCTTAGATGGATAAGCTTGCCTGAATTTCTAGATATTTAATTGCCTGATGATATCTAAACAATTTTTTTAAAGATTTTATTTATTTATTTGACAGAGAGAAACACAGCTAGAGAGGGAACACAAGCAGAGGGACTGAAAGAGGGAGAAGCAGGCTTCCCGCTGAGCAGGAAGCCTGATGTGGGGCTCGATCCCGGGTCTCCGGGATCATGACCTGAGCCGAAAGCAGTCGCTTAACCAGCTGAGCCACCAGGCACCCCAATATCTAAACAATTAGTTGATACTGAGTTTCATTTTGACTGTGGAAAGACAAATGGAAGATTCACATTCTGTAGCATTGTTAAAGATCTTGTTCAAAAATTTAAATGAAATGGGGCACCTGAGAGGCTCAGATGGTTGGGCACCTGTCTGCCTGTGGCTTAGTTCGTGGTCTCCAGGTCCTGGGATTGAGCCCCACATCGGGCTCCCAGCTCAACAGAAAGCCTGCTTCTCCCTCTCCCTCTGCCTCTCCCCCTGCTTGTGTTCTCTCTCTCTCTCTCAGATGAATAAATCTTTTTAAAAAATTTTAAATGAAATGTTTTTAAGAACTGAATTCTCCTTCTTTGATGAAGTTGACCACTGGTTGATCTGACTGATACTCAGAGCTTACTTTTATTTTAGCAAATCCCTGTTGTGTCAGTACGCATTGCGGCGGCATGATGCCATTACATTAACCTTTTATCTGTTCTTTCCAGCTGAGTTACTATTATTGCTGGTTGAAGTTGGGTTGAACTACAAACCTTAAAGCTGCCCAGTATTTACTGTATAAACTGAACGGTGCTTTCCATATCACTTGTATATGCTGGAACCTTCTCCTGAGTTGTTTCAGTATCCTTTTACAGAGATTAAGAACTAATAGAGCATACAAAGAAAAAAAACCAGGGGTTGGGGCTCCTGGGTGGCTCAGTGGGTTAAAGCCTCTGCCTTCGGCTCAGGTCATGATCTCAGGGTCCTGGGATCGAGGCCCACATCGGGCTCTCTGCTCAGCAGGGAGCTGGCTTCCTCCTCTCTCCCTCTGTTTGCCTCTCTGCCTACCTGCGATCTATCTTTCTGTCAAATAAGTAAATAAAATCTTTAAAAAAAAAAAACCCAGGGGGCGCCTGGATGGCTCATCCGGTTGAGCTTGGGTCATGATCTTGGGATCCTGGGATTGAGCCATACATTGGGCTCCCTTCTCGGCAGGGATTCTGTTTCTGTCCCTCCTTCCTGTTCGTGCTCTCTCTCACTATCTCCATCTCTCTCAAATAAATGAAATATTTTTTGAACAAAGAAAAAAAAAACCCAGCATCTTCTCAGAGGATTTTTTTTGTCAGAAGCCCATTTTACATCCTCTCCCCACCTCATCTGTGATGGGTGTCCAGCGAGATACCTCATGACCATTTGATGTGATCGTCAACAATTATATTTCAAATAAACACACAGCGGGACCACTAAGAGCAACTTAAATTTTCTTAGCAATTCCTGTTCTGGATTTTGAGAGCAGATAAGCAAGCCTTTGGTAATGACAGGTCCTCCTCTGGCATTTTCTGTACCGTGAACCCCCAAATGAATTTCTGCCCCCAAACAGAACGAAACCATCTTTTCTACTTCGTAATTGGGCTTCGATCTCTTTTTCTTTTTCTTTTTTTTTTTAAGATTTATTTATTTATTTTAGAGAGAGAGAGAGCATACAAGCGAACAAACAAGGAGAGGGGCAGAGGGAGAGAGAGCAAATACTTGAGCTAGACTCCCTGCTGAGCACGGAGGCCCACAAGGGGCTGGACATGGGGCTTGATGCCAGGACCTTGAGACTGACCTGAGCTGAAACCAAGAGTCTGCCGCTTAACTGACTGAGCCTCCCAGGCGCTCCAACTGGACTTGTATTTCAACAGTAAATTTATGTGGCTGCCTCCTCTTATTCTACACTGAGATCTTTTTATTCACAGTGGGCTGACTGGACTATGTTGCATTGCCAATATCTAGATGCTTCCTGTTTTAAACAGGATATGGTACTTCTTTTCCAAATCTGGAGTTTAAAACCAAAGTATTGCATCATATTAGCTGATTTTATTATTTTTTCTTGCAGGTTTCTGAAAAGTGCCTTTTCTGAACACCGCTTCTTCGATTCCACTCTAGAACTGTCTCTTTATAAATCCCTCTTCCTCCCCAGCCCCCAAACCTGGTTTGCTTGTAATTCAGTCTCAACAACTTGTCCATTCTCTTTTCCCTCTGAGTCCCAGTTTTTCTACTCATTTTCCTTCCTCCTGACTTTGCAGCACATTTTATTTTTACAGTTGTCCCATCCTTACCAATCTTAATCACTAAATCCAAGAAATAGGGAGAAAAACATTTCTCCCCTTGATCTGAGACCATTCCGCAAATTGAAGGGCAACCAGCAGCATATACTTTTTGCAAGAATAATTGAAAACATCATCTGGAGAGCACAGAATTCTTTTGAAAGCCTGCCAGTTATTTGAAGTAACTTCGGCAGAGGAACAAATTAAATACTCAATATCTTAACCTTTCTGGTTGCTGTCTTAGGAGTTGGTCTCTAATTTCATTTTTAGCTCTTCTGATACCATTTTTATTTTGCAATCGGCTTTTTGTTTAGCCGGACCAAATTTTGGCTGGGACAAAAACCTAAGTGCTAACAAAGAAGCATTTCACCAAAGCAACCTCATCTCTTCGCATCTAGCTTAAAGTCACTTTTAACCTTTTAACAGCAGGGAAACTGTCCTAGAGAGGGTCACTTGATTCTAACTTTGCTTTCAATATGACGGCTGTCAATGTCACCCTGGTTCGAGACACCCAGTGGCTGACTTTAGAAGTCTGCAGAGAATTTCAGAGAGGCGCCTGCTCTCGAGCGGATGCAGATTGCAAGTTCGCCCATCCACCAAGAGTCTGCCACGTGGAAAATGGCCGTGTGGTAGCGTGTTTTGATTCCTTAAAGGTGAGTCTCATCTACATGCTGTTGACGTTTCATTTAAATTTGTTGATGTCTCTGTGTTTTGAAATATGATGTGCTTTGAAATTAGTGAAGTCAGTAATAGCGTGGAAGTGGTGAGTTTTGTTTGTTTTCTTTTTTTAAGGCAGGATGTAGACTTTGTGCTCATAGAACTAAGCCGGACTATAGCTCATCTCATCTCCTCAAAGCCCGCTGATCAAGACAGACTTGAAGGAACAAAAATTAAAGAATTTTATAGGAGCCTAATAAGGGGGAAATCTCACCATCCAGGAGGAAACTGGCTTTTAAAGTTTATTTATTTGAGTCCTCTCTATGCCCAATGCAGGGCTCGAACCCACAACCCCGACATCAAGAGTCACACAGCCTACCGGCCCCCAGTGTACTTAGTCAGAGTATATTTTGAAACTTTAAGTTAAACATCGGTACCAAACTAGGTTCATTTAATTTTCTTCCTGAACCGATTAGCCAATTTCAGATTTGTGAGTACATTTTGTAACACAAGTCTTATTGCCAGGGCCATCAAACTCGAATATTATCTACTAGACTATAACCAAAATATAAAGGCAAATGACATATTATCTAGAATAGAACATGTGTGATTACAGAAGAAAATGCACTGACTTTCATGTTTTATTCATACTTATCTTTAAATTTAGGATAAAGATGTATAAATTAAAGTGTAGAAGTGAAAAAAAAGATTTTAAGATTTATTAATATTTGCTATGATGCACTTGAGAATTTTTTTCCAAAATATGTGAAAGTGAATTAAGCCTAATAAGAACCTTTTCAATTTGTTGATATTGTTTTAGCTTCATCATGACCAATTTCACCTTATGAACATTTTTATTTATGGCTGACAGAGATGTATTCCTTTATGTGAGCATTTCTTGAGAAAACATTTCATCAACTGACATCCTACATAGTTAATTTAACTTATTTCGTGCTTACTACTTTTTGTTGGAGACCCTCCCAAGTCAAGAATTGTAAAAACAAAACAAAACAAAACAACAACAAAAAAAAACCACAGTAATTTTGCCATTGGAAATGCCTGAATTGCTCTTGTTTGCAGCAGATATGATTAAAGGGCTTATTCTCTACATTTCACTATCATTCAAGTTTCATCTACAATTATTTTGTGCATTATTGAAATCTTCCTGCTGCAATGCCTTGAAGCGCAAAAGAGCACTGGGCTAGTTGGGGGGCAGGGGAAGCAGGAAATGGCTTTCATCCAGTGGATTGAGAGGGTCTGGGATAGCTGGAGGCATGTGTCCTTTCAGGAGATCTGCGGGACAGTCCCAGGCCTGCTACTGTGTCTGACCTTAGCTACTTACTCCGATAAGGCTTAAGTTCCTTTATCTCTACCTAACTTCCAGGATTATTATGGAGATACCAGGAGATTTCATAAACAAAAACACAGGGAGCGCTCTAAGAGTGAATTAAATGGAAGATTACTTTCTTGCAATTCACCAAGATGTTTGAGTTCCTCAAAACAAATCTATTTACTTAGGGTTTATTGTTTAAGTCTACAAACTCCTGTTCCAAATGGACATATCCAAATCCATTTGCCATGAGTGTGATGTTAGTTCTTCAAGCTAAGTGTCACTCTTTTTATAGTTTACTCTTTGTTTTTTTTTTTTTTTAAGATTTTACTTATTTATTTGGGGCGCCTGGGTGCTCAGTTGGTTGAGCGACTGCCTTTGGCCGGGATCGAGTCCCACATGGGGCTCCCTGCTCGGTGGGAAGCCTGCTTCTCCCTCTCTTGCTCCCCCTGCTTGTGTTCCCTCTCTGGCTGTGTTTCTCTCTGTCAAATAAATAAAATCTTTAAAAAAAAAGATTTTACTTATTTATTTGACAGACAGTGAGAGAGGGAGCACAAACAGGGGGAGTGGGAGAGGGAGACTCAGGCTTCCCGCTGAGCAAGGAGCCAGGATCATGACCTGAGCAAAGGCAGTCGCCTAACAACTGAGCCACCCAGGCGCCCGTATAGTTTACTCTTTGATCAAGAGTTTCTTGCAGGCTTTGTAAAATCTCTCTTTCCAGACATCTGGTGAAGGGAGATAGGCGATCCTCCCAAACATTGGTATACTTCAGGTCAGTTCTTCTACTTAACGTGTGCCATAAAAGAAACAGTTTGAAGAAAATAATAAGCAAAGCAATTGTTAACAAAATACACGCTGCACTACCACTTTGAAGATTGGAAATTGTTTAATTCAGAGACTACATAGGTAATGACCAATGAATATTAATAAGCCACTTGATTATTAAAATACACTGTCTACTTACTGCAGCCAGTGGTTTTAAAATAATTTTTGCATTATGTTGGTATCTTGATGACCAGTCAGAAAGGATAAAGACAATTTATATAATCTTCACATTTTCAAATTTTAATGAAAACTTTAATATTTTAAATACACAGAGCCTTTCAAACAATTAATTAATTTGCCATTTAGACAGCACATTCATCACAGTTCCACGTCTGCCCAAAAGCTTTGTGGTCTCTGCTTTTATATTATTCCTTACCCATGATATGCATGAATGCTATACTAAGTTGAGGGTAATTGACCCATGTGGATTGTATGAGGACCGTATCTAAAATACACAAATAACATACCTCGATGTTTATTGTGGCATTTGCCACTCTCCTTGAGGCTGTATCATTGAAACACCTTTGCAGTGCATCTGTGCGTTATTTCTATTTCCGTGAGTGGTTAAATAATTGAAGCAATCACTTGATGAGTTTTGGGCTGCTGCTTTTGGTGTTCCATGTTTTGTTTTTATAAGGATTCCATTAGCACTAGGTACGCTACCAGATGATGAGGGTTCTTTGCCTTCATGATAGGCACAATACACACAATGTTCTATACTCACCTCATTATGAGGGAATGTTTTAAAAATAAGTAGGGCCAGCTTGATGGCTAATAGTGTATTGTGCTGAAGTGAATGTTGATATGCAGCTGTTTTTGACTCAATTTCCTAGCCTGCTTGGCACATTTATTTCAAAATTTCTCTCCAAAATATTGTTTAACCTGTCCTGCGCCAATTTCTCAATATGACAGTCTGCCACTGACTAGCTTGATACTTTCAGAGCATGTCCCTTATATTTAGTAAAAGATCGTCACTAAAAATACCATGCTAGAATCTTTGTGATCATTTCCATAGCCAAGGTTGTTATCGTCATGTATTCTGCTTTGATGATGTTGTGACGTCTTGCTCTGTCCCCTCCAGACTTGAAGCAGGGTGACATCAGCCACGTGTTATCCAGGAAGGATGTAAATGCTGTGATCATTTCATATGGCAGATCCACACCCATTACATCCGCCCCCTCTACTTCCCACGTTGAGTAGTTTTGTAAAAAAATTTCCTGGCAAAGGCCTTGACAGCGGGCATCGTCGGAAGACAGTCATGTCAACCCATCTACATTCCTAAAAGATGGAAACTGGGTGCAGAAAGCACATAAGCTAGCCCCACATGATGCTGTCAGACCATCACATATGATCACAAGCATAATCACATTTTGACAAGTGAAACCTATTGTGTAAGCACATGGATGTGAATCCATCCTTATAGGTCAGATTGTCTTGAGTCACCTGTATATTTCTTTGTCTCACTAGTCACAGTCATTTTCACCAGTTTAAAATTTGACTGAATATTTATGCCATCTCTGTTTGCTAAGGGAAAACTTGCTGGGAGCAGAAGACTCCTAGCAACGTGATCCCAAGGGTCACTGGATTATATAAGACTTAGAACCATTTCTAAGCTTGGTCAGAGAGGTCTGCTTGCACTATAGAGATACATAGACAGCACCTGTCATCTTGAGATTCCAAGAAAATAATATTTTACTTGGGAATCTCTATCTTTGGGAATACTGACCGTGAAAAGGAACAATCTTTGACTGGTAAAAGTCAATGCTATTTCGGACATCTCCAAAACTTTTTGAAAGAAAAATGGAATTACAATTATAACCTAAACAAATACACATTGATAGCTCAACCTAACTTTTTAAATTTTTTATTTTGAAATTTTCAGGCTCACAGAAAAGTTGCAAAAGTAGTACGAGGATTAGGGGCACCTGGATGCCTCAGTCAGTTACGCAGCCGACTCTCAATTTCATCTCAGTTCATGATCTCTGGGTCCTGGGATCAAGTCCCCCATTGGGCTCTATGCTCAGTGGGGAGTCTGCTTAAGATTCTCTCTTTCTCTCTCCCTCTGTCCCGCCCCCTGCTCATGCACTCTCTCTCTAAGATGAATAAATAAATCTAAAATAAAATAAAATAAGAAAATAAAATAAAGTCTTAAAAAATAGTATAAGGAGTTTCTGCATACCCTTCACACAGCTTCTGGTAATGTCAACAATTTATATACCTTATGTTGCCCAGTTATTAAAACCAGGAAATTAACTGCAGTACAATATTATTAACTAAACTAGACACGTTATGTGTATTTCATCAGTTTTCCCCCAGTGCCCTTTCTCCGCTCCAGGATCCAGTCCAGGGTCCCGCATTGCCCTTATTTGTCATATCTCCTTGGTCCCCTCCAATCTGTGACAGTTCCTCAGTCTTTCCTTACCTTTCCTGACCTTGACACTTTGGATTCATACCAGTCAGTTTGCGGAATGCCTCTCAATTTGGGTTTCTCGAATACTTTCTTATGATTTGATTAGGGTCGTGCATTTTTGGCAAGAAAACTGCAGGAAAGATGTGTGCGCATCACATCTGAGAGTACCTGATGTTGATGTATCTTATCACTCATTATATTAACCTTAATCACTTGATTAAGATGGTGTCTGCTGGGTTTCTCTGCTGTAAAGTGATCAGTCTTCCTTTTGTGCAAATTGATAAATATCTTCTTCATTTCATCACCTCCTACAATATACCATTGATTGTAAGGGGCATCCTAATATCTCGGCTGTTAAAATGTAAATGAGTGTCTGTCTTAGAAGTGATGGGTAGTGCATTTCTATAATTATGGTCAATCAAGAAGGGGAGGGAGGAGCAAACAGACTAAGGGCAGGACAGAAAAGGAAGCCATGATGGGCCCCCAGAATGACAGAACCCTGGAGGATGAGAAGCCCGAGAAGTTTTAGGATGTGTGTGTCCCTGTCATGTGCTACTGTGGGGTGACCCTTGTGCTGAATGAAACCAGTGCCCTGGCCACCTCTAACTTGGGAGCCTCCTACGTTGGGAACCAGGTGTTCTGCCTTTGTTTCCAAGGTAATATTTCCCCTGATTGTAAAAGTTATCCATCTCTAGGAAGGGAAAGGAAAAGACAAAAAAGAAATCATATGGGGCGCCTGGGTGGCTCAGTTGGTTAAGCAACTGCCTTCAGCTCAGGTCATGATCCTGGAGACCCGGGATCGAGTCCC
Source organism: Spilogale gracilis (assembly GCA_004023965.1). Classification (NCBI taxonomy): domain Eukaryota; kingdom Metazoa; phylum Chordata; class Mammalia; order Carnivora; family Mephitidae; genus Spilogale; species Spilogale gracilis. The sequence continues at coordinate 72,918 of PITA01002565.1, read as the reverse complement.
ACATCGGGCTCCCTGCTCGGCAGGAAGCCTGCTTCTCCCTCTCTCACTCCCCTTGCTTGTGTTCCCTCTCTCGCTGTGTTTCTCTCTGTCAAATAAATAAATAAAATCTTTAAAAAAAAAAGAAATCATATGCAAGAAGATAAAAAAGTGTAACAAAAGGTAGGTCAAGTGTAAACATCATCCCTGCTGCACTAGGTTCACCATTAACATTTCTGTGTTTCCGTCCAGTCTTTCTGTTCTTTATATGACTGTACATTTGTCTCATAAACCTTGCCTTACCTCCTGTGTGCCCACAGACCTCACTCCCTCACTCCCTTCCCCAAGCATCCTGGATAGCCAACCTCTCCCTCCATTTATACTTCCTGTTAGTCTCCTGTTCTTCCCACGGTACAAAAAAAGGAAAAAAGAAAAGAAAGAAAATCTAGGTACTGCCTGATCTGTCATTCAGATACTTCTTAAAAAATATACCACTTATTGTGGCAGTTTTTCTGGTCAGAAAATAAAAACATCATTTCTAGAAAACTATAATGTAGAGACAAAGATTTCAAAAAAACAAATCTGCAAGTCTGTTACCTGGCCAATCTTTTCAATAATGTATGTCCTTTCAAAATTTCTTTCAATGACAGATCTTTCCTCAAAAAAAAAAAAAGGGGGGGGGGGTTTCAGTCATTCCATGGAATTCCAAAAGCTTTTCATACTTGTGAAAGAGTAGTATTTTAGAAACAGACTTAATGTAAATGATACTATTTTTCAAATAATATGCAGCCATCAGAAATTATGTTTATGAGGACTAGGCAATCGTAATAATAAGCTTTATCTTCTACTGAATTCCTACTATATTCCAGAAACTTCACACATGCTGACTCTAATCCTCACCACAACCCTGTAGGCTTTACCTTTGGATGGGCCAGGTTTTGCCAGCCGTGTGGTCTTGAGTAAGTACCCAACCTTCCTGTCCCTCACCTGTGAAAACAGAGAACCTACTAGCACCTCCCTCTGGAGTTAGTGAGCATTGAAACGAGGTAATCCACATAAGGCACTTGGAACAGAATCTGGCTCGTTTTCAGCACTCAAGAAATGTCTGTGTTCACCAGATAAATTCTGGGTATCCTGACAATTTAAACATGAAAAATAAGGTTAAACCATGACAGTAGTAGAAGAAAGTGTAGGTGAACACTTTTGTAATCTTCAGGGTGGGGAAGACCTTCTCAGCACTTTGTCAAAGGCAGAGAGAATCAAAGCAAAGGATTATTAAAACTGAACACACAATAAAAATCACGGCTGAATAACAGAGAACAACAAAAAGTTAGAAGATAAGCAATAATTAGGGGGAAAATTTTTAACTAATTTGACAGATTAAAACAGTCTTTAATATACAATGAGCTTTACAATAAAAAAATACAAACAATGGTATTTTCCTAGAAAAATAGGTAAAGGATAGAAATAATCAAGCAAGAGAGTCCAGTGTGGCCAATTTATGCTTGGGGACATTTCGATGAGCCCTCCTGACACAGCTGCCCTGACACCTGACCCAGCCACCTGTTTCCACTTTCCCCGTCACAGTGCAGCCCCACCCTCCCTCTCTCCCCCATCTCTAGTCCAGAAAACTCTCACCTTGTAGTTTAGTTCTTTCTGCATTATTTACATACTCCTCTACAAAACTTTTATTTCTAATCAAAAAAAAGAAAGAAAGAAATTTTAAGGCTAACCTCCAAGGGGAAACTAAAATCATCTTTATAAGAGAATTTTTATGATATTAAATATACTGTTTGCATACTCGAATCCTGAGAGAGAACTTGAGAATTTCACTGAGCATTTCCTCTACATTCTGACATTCTGGAGCTGAGAATAAGGAAACTTACATGTTCCAAATACCTTCCTTCTTCCCCTCCACTCAGTGTCCGTGGATAGATAGATGGATGCAATCTATTCATCCACTCACTGGACAGGTTCTTAAGGAGCACCTGTTGGGTGCCAGGCATTGTGTAGGCAGAGGGATTCAGCAGTGAACTACAGACAACCCCTGCCCCCATGAAGGAGACAGTCTAGTTGGGGGAGGGGCAAACAAAAAGGAAGTCAGTATTCATGTGAGTGACATAGTCTGGTATGGAAAAAAATGAGACAGGGAAAGGTCGCAGACAATGCCTGGGCTGCTGTTCTATATAAAGTAGTCAGGTGGTGCTATTTGAGGAGAGGCGTGAAGGAGGTAGGCTGGTGAGCTATGAAGGTTTCTGAGAACATTCCAGGCAAAGAGAATAGCAACAGCAAAGGCCCCAAAGCAGGAGTGAGCCTGGTGTGTGTGTGATGAAGCTTGAGGTCACCAGGGGGAGCAGAGGGATGAAGGGAGAGAGCGGCAGGAGATGAGGCTGTGTATATCATGGTAGAGACTCAACATGTCCCAGATGAGGAAGGACCCTTGAAGCCTTTGCTAGGCATCACTGGAGTCTCCTAATGTAGATCTTTTCTCTGCTGCTTTTGCTCTGTATTTTCTGCCGTAATGAATCTGAGCCATCGAGTCTTAGAAGTCCTCTGGCAGATCGCCAAGCAAAGCTCTTCCGTACATTGTTCTTTTTCATACATTATTTACTCAATGATTTTTCTTTTACTTTTGACTTTCTGGGAAAATGTTGTGAGTGTTCTTTCCCTTTTGATTTTTTAAATTTAATTTTTGAATGGATAATGTATTTTAATCATTCAAAAATTTGAACAACAAATGGCCATCAATTGACGAATACATAAAATGTGTTTTCTACGTATCATGGAATAGTATTTTGCTATAAAAAGGAATGAAGTACTAACATGGATGACCTTGAAAACATTATGTTAAGGGCAAAAGGCAGTTCAGAAAGACTTCATATTGTATGATTCCGTTTATATAAAGTATCCAGAGTTGGCAAATCCATAGACAGAAAGCAGATCAGTATTGCCGGGGGCATTGATGGCAAGGAGAGAATAGGTTGAAGGAACAATGGGAAGTAACTGCTAAGGGATAGAATGTTCTTGAAGTAATGATAATAAGCTTCATGCAACTTGGTGAATAAACTGAAAACCACTGACGTGTACACTTTACAAGGGGGAGCTTTATGGTATATGAATATCTCCAAAAAAGTTAAAAATTAAGTATAAGAGGTTTGCAGTAAAAGAAAACCAACAAAGGGGATGCAGTGAAGTTTCCCTCTCATTTTTTTCCTGCAGCTAACCTGTTGACCTTGCAGCCAATGTATTGAGTTTTCTCTCTCCCATAGATGTTTTATGAACATACATGCAAATATATATGTACATATTCTCGCTTTTTTACACGAATAGTTGCATACCATTCTTCTCTTTGCTTTTTTTATTTACAAGTGTTAAAAGGAGAGGAAAAGATATACCATGCTGCCATTAATCAAAAGAAACCTGGATTTATACTAAGGGTAAACAGAATTGCATACAAGTACCAGGCTCTAGTTAGTCAATTGGTTACTCACAGGCACGTGGAAGTACTTTATATGGATGCTGGGGTTGAACAAATGGGTGAGTAGAGAATATATCAAGATAGCCGGCTTCCTTGCCATCAGAGAAAAGAGTTAAAAATAAGGAAATGGGGAAGGCTAGGATGAATCCTGTGATGTGGATTAGAGTGGAAGCATCAGTATGTTCGTTTTCATATGTACACAGATAGATACAGAAATAGACATGTCTCTTAGCTCTGTCCTAGGAGAACCTCCAAGCAAGGACGCCCCAATAGTAATAAACACACGTAGCACCCAGATTTTGGTGCGCTACCATTCTTCGGGAAAGGACCCAGGGCTCCTCGGAGTAATAGCTTATGCTGAGACTGAGCTAGGGAAAGTAAAAGTGAGCCTGTAATGTCTTGTGGTACCAGAAAGTAAGTGCTCACAAAAGAGGACACAGGAGCCTGTCTGAAGGAGCTCCCACTGGCCAAAGTGTCAAGATCATGAAAGACAAGGAAAGACTGAGGAACTGGCACAGATGGGAGGAGGCTAAGGAGACACTGACAGGTTAATGCCATGTGAGATCGTGGCTTGCGTCCTGGAACAGAGAAAGGACACCTGGGGGGAAATTGGTGAAAATCGAAAAGTCTCTAGTTGAGTTAATGTTGTACTAGAGTTAATTTCCTGGTTTTGATAACCCTGCTCTGTATGGTATGGAAGTTGCATGGGAATCTGAGTGAAGGATAAGGCACGGACTCTCTGTAGCATTTTTGCAATTTTTCTGTAACTCTAGAGCGATTTCCAAATAAAATGTTTCTAAAAGTTAGCTTTTGTGATTGTACACGAGCACCTCCTGTCCTCTGATGCTCAGAAATACCATGGGATATTGTTTCTTTTCATTTTGCCTTCTTTGACCTTCGGTATGGTAATGAGAAAATGCTGATGTCCGTGAAATGGCTGATCCTGGGCCTGACCCCAGGCTACCAGACTAGCGCTTCACAGATGGAGAAGAAAATCAAGAATTTGGGCTGGAGAAGGAAGACCACTGTGTTTAAACTGTTAGAATTTCCAGATAAGGAAACTGGAGACCCAGTGAGGGAGAGTTGCTGGCCCAACATCCCATAAGCAGTTGTCAGAGAGCCTGAGGACTCCAGGGTTCTTCTGATCATTTCCATTTTTCCCAGTGTGGAGAAGAAGAAATAGCAAAAACATCAACTGGGCTATTTTTTTTACTAGACCAACATCATCCTTACCTTGGTCAGATTGTGTCACATGACACTGGGAATGGGGTTGTGGTTCCCTTTCACTTTTTGTACTTAAAAAGGTGGGCGATGGGGCACCTGGGTGGCTCAGTTGGTTAAGCGACTGCTTTCGGCTCAGGTCATGATCCCAGAGACCCGGGATTGAGCCCCACATCGGGCTCCCTGCTCAGCAGGAAGCCTGCTTCTCCCACTCTCAGTCCCTCTGCTTGTGTTCCCTCTCTAGCTGTGTTTCACTCTGTAAAATAAATAAATAAAATCTTTTGAAAAAAAAAAAAAAGAAAAAAGGTGGGCGAGGGGCACCTGGGTGGCTCAGTTGGTTAAGCGACTGCCTTCGGCTCAGGTCATGATCCCGGAGACCCGGGATCAAGTCCCACATCCGGCTCCCTGCTCGGCAGGAAGCCTGCTTCTCCCTCTCTCACTCCCCCTGCTTGTGTTCTCCCTCTGGCTGTGTTTCTCTCTGTCAAATAAATAAAAATCTTTAAAAAAAAAAAAAGGTAGGCAAGGTGGGGGGAAAGCCAACATTGCCTTTCCTAATCCCTCCCTCATCTATTGTTTCGTGACATTGTTTTTAGATTAAGACTTTTTTTGAGAGAGAGAGTGAGCAGGGAAGAGGGGCAGAGGGAGAGAGAGAATTGTAAGCAGGCTCTGCACCCAAGGTGAGGCTCCATCTCACAACCCTGAGATCACAACCTGAGCCAAAATCAAGATTCCGATGCTCAACTGACCAAGCCACCCAGGCGCCCCACATTTAGATTAAGACTTTTTATGTTGAGGCTCGTATTTAGTTCTTTGACAATCACTGGGGCTACTAATTTTGAGAAGAAAGAGGAAGAGAGGCCTGGTGGTTTTTATTTGTAAACAGAGTGATCTAACTTAGTGATTTAGTTAGTTTCTTTAATTGCTTTATTGAAGGGGCAAGAGTCGGAACACGGAGCTGTCTTGACTCCCTTGTCTGTCTCTGTCCCCCAGACCCTATGTTTCTAAGTTAGTTAGCTAGAATTGGGGGTCGTAACTGGCTGTGGATCACGTACATCTTGGCTGTGTGAAACTCGGGCATGTGATTCTGTTATATTCCCACTAGTACAATTGCAGTGACGGTTCAGTTTTATCGTGGGTCAAATATTCTTCTGCCAAATAACTTGGAATCTAACCTAACCCACTTAAGATGTTGTTTTATGGGAGCATAACTCAAGCTCATTTCTCTCCACCTCAAAGCCAAGGTTGCCATTGGGTTGTATTTTTCAACTGCCATTTGAAGCCGTTAAGACCGACCCCTTGCCACAGGACCCCTGACGAACATGCGAGTATGAACATCAGAAGTTGGAGAACTACCTACTATATGTCAACTCTTTTGTTTGGAAGAAACTCTTACTTGTTAGAGAACTATATACCTGATCCTACTTGATCATTAAATATTTCTTTTCATGCCATGGGGCTGTCTGGAGTCATTACAAATATTGTCTTTTTCTCTATTTCAAGTTTTTGTGAAATGTCAATGCCAGGTACTTCAGTGCCTCTGGAAATAGCAATTAGTTTTTCCAGAAACCTGACTTTATTCATAGAACATCATTTACCTACTGCTCTTTTTTGCCCTTACAGATTAGCTTTCTGTTTGTAATGTCCCTGAGCTTACCCTCTTTTCCTCTGTCTCAGTCTGTTGCTTGATTATTGACTTACAGGGTTAGATATTCCAGAGGAATCTTAGCTGCCCGTTCTTTCCTCATTATCTCTAAGTAATTTTTTCATTTTCTTCCATATTTTCTCTTCTCTGTAATCAGTCTTCAGTTTCTTAAATTGATGGGCGTTTTTTGTAGTTGTTGCTGTAGGATCCAGATTCACCATCCTGCTTGGGTTTTTAGAACGATGATTTTATTTCTGTGCCTTCGGTTCTCACCACACGGTTAAGTTTTACTGCTAGAAGTAACTGGAAGTTTGATTGGCTCACTTTCCTTTCCTGATATTGCTTTCTTATAAGTCAGTAAAAGATTCCATTTATTCTTCCACCTTTTATTCTCTAAGTAATCTGCACTATTTGGACTTGGCCATCTTGTCTCCAGAGTCAGAGTAAATCATTTCTTTCAATATCTTGTTCATGATGTATTTGTATAATATTGCTTAGTCTAATCCTTGGTTTAGTTAAGTACAGTAGGTATGGCTGTTGGAGCCATCAGTTTGGGCAGCTGTAACTTGGCCTTGGGCATTTAAATGTTGACTGGAAATTAGAGGTTTTTTTCCTATCCTATGTGGGCATCTGTTTTTGGTTGAAATTCAAATTTTTATTTACCCACTGGAAATTGGTAAAGTAATTTGCTCTGAACTATGTTCTTGTGTGTACGGAGTGGACACTGAAGGCAGTTTCCACACTGTGAAAACCATCACCAAGTTTGAAACTGTAGGGTCCACAGTGATATACTTGTCAAATATGTAGTAAATATGACAAATTCCTTCAACTAAGACATATCCTATGTGTCAGCCATGATTTGCTAGCTACCTATAAAGTAGACCAGCCACATTGTCACATTGCCTTAACATTTTTGCTCATTGTGTTTGTGAAAGGGTAACACTGAAGTAACACTTTGAGAATGTCTAGGATCTCTGTGTTCTTGTTTTAAACATTTGGTGACTACCTATATCAGAAGTTGTTTCTCTTTTGTTAACATCCATGCTTATCAAACACGCTCCATTAGACAAACAAAATTTTTGCAGCTTTTGTAGGAACATAACCTCTAGAATTTTTGCAATTTCTTGATTATTTCGCTTTTTTTTATTAGCTAGCAAAGCTATGTGGAAACAAATGAAATCTTAAAATGCAAGTAACTGAAACATTTTATAGAGTGTGAAATGATAAACAAAATGGGGTTAGTTAACAATTCTGTCACTTCCATAATTACTTTTTTGTGGTGAATATATTTAAAGTTGACATTTCTTAGCAACTTACAAGTATATGATTCAGTTATCGTTTACTAAAGTCACCATGTGTACATTACATCCCCAGAACTTACTTGTCTCATAAATGAAAGTTTGTACACTTTGACCAACATCTCCCCATTACCCCCGACCCTAAGCCGCTGGTAACCTCCACTCTATTCTCTGTTTCTGTGAGTCCATCTTTTTTAGATTCCTTATATAAGTGAGATCATATAGTATTTGTCTTTCTGTGTGTGTTATTTCACTTAAACTTAATGATCTCCAGATCCATCCATGTTGTCACCAAGGGCGGGATTTCCTTCTTTCTCGTGGCTCAATAGTATTCCAGTGTGTGTGTGTGTGTGTGTGTGTGTGTGTGTGTGTGTGTGTGTGTGTGTGTTAGAATATTGCCTTTTTTTTTTCAAAGAGGTCTTAGAAGTTGTCTTGATACATGTCTGGTTCTTGGGTGAACTACAGATGCAACCATGGAAATATCTGAAGCGGAGCATGGTATTAGCAAGTAGCAAGAACAGAGAAAACACTGCCTTGTAACAGCATCTCAAACAAGGTCTCCTTGTGTGGCCTTGAACAGGATACAGGAATCCTCCTACCTCTGTTTCTCTTCATACAAGAGCAAGCAGCAGCACTCAATTTGTGGGGCTATTGGTTGGGGTTTACTACAAGGATTTTATAAATGTTAGGGGTCATTTATGCTGAAAGTCCTGTTAAATCCATTAAGAATTCTATATACATTCAATTCCCCAAAGAAATGATTCATTCAACAAACATTTATGGAAACCTATTACTTGCTAGGCACATGGCTCAGTACTGGAAGACATGATCCCTGCCTGACCCCATCCTATGAAGCTGCTTGTGTTCTGTACCATAAACCAGGTACAAACTAACCGCTAGAAGAGTCCAAGGGGAGTACGGGGGCTGAGATTACATCCAGCTGTAGCATTGAGAAAGGCAGGCATGGGAGAGGTACTCCTGGAGGTATTCTTTGAAGGAAGGATAGGAAGATATTGCAAGCAGACGGCATAATCTGAGCAAAGACAGGGAAAGGTGGGATGTGTGGAGAGGGAGCTACCTGTTAAGTCAGTCTGGCTGAAGCTAGAGCTGTGTTGGTGGAGGAGTAGCCTTGAAAGTCAGTGAGGAATTTGAACTTGGTATCGTAGCTCTGAGGAGTCTTACCGGTTTTAAGGAGGGAAATACCATCATCAGCCTTGCAAGATGAATTGTAGAGCACAAGAGACTGACAATTTTGCGGGGGGAGGGAATCCTCTTAGAAGGGGACAAAGTAGTGAAGGTATGAAATGGTAACGATCTGAGCTAGGTGTGGCAGGGGGCAAGAGAAAGCTAGTGATGGGGGTGAGGCGTTGCTAACGTCAACGTCCTTAATTGAGAAAGAGGGGGTTGATGTTCTTCTCCAGCCCATGGCCACTGTGTTCCCTTGAATATCTGATCTCATTGAATTTTAAGTGAACGTCGGCCGCCATCTTGTTTGGCACCATGTCTTCTGTGCTTAGCACATGTATATAGCCCGTACTGGGAGCTTGGAAAGTATTTGTTGAATGAAATGCAAGCTTGTTGAATCACTTCCACAAAGGGAGAATAAACACAGGCTCACCCACAAGGTGCCCTGTCAGCTCTCTCTCTGCCTCTGTATCTCCACCCCACATTCGGTTTTTACTTAAATATGATGAAAATTGTATACACCTGTGCACTGACTCTCCTCACTCAACCACATTTTAACCTAAATTTGATGGCTTACCCATTGCTGATTTTTGCAAATATAATTTGATCCCTTAGCCTTATAGAAATGTTCTTTGGCTGCATGCTGTTGGATGCTCTCCAAATGTTGCATTTTGAATGCTTTTACCCTGTATATGGATTTTTAAAAATGTTGCTGAGTGGCCCCTATTAAATATTATTTGGAAGTAATTAGTGTGATAATGTAGCAATATTCAAGCATTATTTTTTTTTGGCCTTACAAACTAGCTTGCAAATCAAGTATTCTTGGAAACATGATTAGTCCTAATAAGGTCATTCCGAGTCAAGTACAAGGTCATAATCTGCAGGAAAGGGTTCTGTGTAAAAAGTGACTGCCTAGTCCAATAAAAAATATATTTGAAGCTTAATTAATAACTTTGACTGTACAGTGATCTTTTAAAAGTCCAAAGAGTTTGAGCATAGAAGGGCAAAGAAAAATTCTCCGAGAGGGAGTCCATGCACTGACATTTTTAAATAAACTTAACTAGAGCCCTCAATAGCTAGAACAGAGTCCAAGTAATCAGCTTTTAAAAGAAATGGGAAAAATGATTTCAAGATGTGTTTTTAAAAAGGTTCTCTAGGCTTATGAGCTATACCTTGGAGTTTGTGTAGTCAAGCTCAATCTCTTATACCTTCTCCATTCCGCTCCTCTCTTCATGGTGACCTGGTTTTCAGAAACAGAAATTGCTGTGGGTGTAATCTTCATTAATCAAGGTATAATTTAGGTTTGGGCACATAACTCTACTTTCAAGCACAGGAAAGGTACCTGGAATATTTTAGAAAAATGTCTCAATAAAGAAGGAAACTTTAATAATTTTTAGGATTTAATAGCATTCATCTGACATCATTAATATTTTGCAATAATATCAGTAATTGTGACTTCCAGATGTTATTAGGCAACTGACTGCTAAACCAAAACTGAGACTCTCTCATTTCTCTCCTCTCAAGATCGCGTTCTAGGGGCGCAGGGCATTTACTCCATCTTTGAAGTATTAGCGATAAAACATATTTAATCATATTTTACTTGTTGCTCCCCCTAATTTCTCATTCTCCTTCCAGAGACGTGCGTAAGAAAAAATGACATTGCTTCCCAATCAGAGATTGTAGAGAAGAGTGAAAGAGGAAGGAAGGAAGGAAGGAAGGAAGGAAGGAAGGAAGGAAGGAAGGAAGGAAGGAAGGAAGGGAGGAGAAGGAAAGAAGGAAGGAAGGAAGGAAGGGAGGGAGGGAGAGGGACAGAGAGGGAGGGAGGGAGCAGGAAGGAAGAAAATTCAGAGACAGTTATTGGGAAAGCCTTTTCATTCTGCAGTACTTCTGCTCAATAATAGTGTATTTTAAACAAAACCAGAATGAAAGTGTAATTAATAATATAACACATGAATGGAAAGGGAGTAATAGAGAAAGTAAGACTCTCCCAGAATTATTTGTGCCATTTTTCATCATACATTTTCCATTATAAACTCCTTGGCTTTCCTTGAAGTCAAAATGAAGAGCTGTGATGAATTCCAGCTCAGAGAAGTCTCCTCCTCCATATCGAACGCGCTCCTCCTTCTCCAGGGACCACCACTACCGGAGCACCTTGGTGACCTTTGATTTCTACCCTGTGGTTTTCATGTTGTTTCTACCGCCATTATATCCAGTGCTAGAGCCCCTCATGCCTCTGCAGTCCCAGGAGAGAGATTTGCAAACTCCTCATGGGCAGGTTCCATGTCCTATTCTTCTGTGTGCCTTCCACGGTATCCAGCAGTTGTTTTTTGTTTTGTTTTGTTTTTCTTTTACAAAGAGGCGCTTATTAACCAGTATGCTTTCCTTTATCAGGCAGTGAGAACAGTGCAGTTCAATCCATTTTCCTATTTACTGTGGTTGCCAGAAAGTCCCGAGCTACATTTAGGGCCCCACTGAAGCAATTAACCTGAGTCTAGAGTTTTGAAATTTTTGATATAATTATTCCTATCGCCCACCTTCCCCATTACATTGTATCTCTCTTACTCTTTAGGCTTATGATAATGATCTTGCTGGCAATATATCTTTCTTGTAAGTGATTTCCAAGTCTCTGGGGGAAGAATGTAGTTGTATAACTAGTGAGAAAGCAAGGGGGCAAGGGAAGGGGCTAATTCCATGTCTGAATCTAGTATTTGCAGTTTATTAAGCTATCTGGTTTTCATTTAGATGTGTCCTTGTACTGCAGTCGGTCCAGTATTGGAAACTGGGGACCTCGGTTGGAAATTGGCTTGTTGTGATACTCAAGAAATAAACTAAGTGCTGTTGAGACGACTCATCCAACAGAAAGGGAAAAATTAAAATATTTGACGCTCGTTAGACTGCTGTTTATTTTCTTCCGGTGAAGATGACAAGTATTGTCTCAGATGGACTGTTCCCTTACTGTATGCTGCACTTACAGAGATGAACTTTGTGTTCGGCGCTTGCTTTGAGGTTTGGGAATCTATCAGTACCTCAGCTGTTGATTATTCATGCCGAAACACCATGGTCAGCATTGGCCTGTTTGCTTATTTAATGCAAAAAGTAGTTCCCTTCTTTAAACTTTCTTTTTCTGGATGTCTTTTCGGCGGGGGGGGGGGGTGAGGAGAAGGGATAATGCCTCCAGATGAGTGTGCTTTCTGCAGTAAGTAAAGGTACTTATTTATTAGAGAGCTGAGAAGAATTTACTAAAAAACCGTCTGTTGCTTGAACCTGGGGACGTAGTAAATAGAAAATGAATGTGTTTTCTAAGACTAATAGAATAGAATTTCAAGAAGCCCAATCCTTCCACTCCATAACCTGGGCTAGCCTTCTTTTAAATCTTTTTTTTTTTTTAGTTTCTTTTATATATATGACGGTTAACATCGTTACTGGGGTCAGAGAGGTGGGATTCCAGATACCAAAATCCCTTCAGTCTGACCTTTTAGAAACTGAATTATCAGTAACATAAAACAGTGCTTAATAAATAGCTAAATCCATCATTAGATAGGACAGGATTCCCACAGAGAACTTCTCAAGACTTTTTTTGGCATACCAGCAGCCTCAGCTTCACCTGGGAACCTGCTAGAAATGTGAATTCTCAGGCCCCACCCCGGACCTACTGGGTCAGCCCGGTTTGAAAACCACTGGCTCAGAGAATTCTCAGTGCTCTGCCTGCTTCTGCCTTCCCTTCTGACCACTTTTTTCCCAACGACCTCAGACTTGGGTCTGTTCTAGAAGCCTCCAGTATCTCTGGGAAACTTATTCTATTTCTCCCAATGATGTGTATTAGCTAAGATCGGCTCTGAGACATACTGTCCCGAAGACAGCAGTTTAGTTCCGTTGAACCCAACATGTCTCAAAATTCTTTGACTACAGAACCCTCTTTTTGTGCAGTGTATAGAATCTTCTCATTGGCGTCCGAGTGGATGAAACCAAAAACAAAAAGAAAGGATTTTAATAACTTATCTATTCTAACCCTTTGGAAAGATTAGAGACTTTTTTTCGTGCCCCCAAAGCTCTATTATAGGTGTTGCTAGCAAGAGTGGGGACTTGCTTATATATAAAAAAAGGACATATATTGTAAGGGGAGGAAAGTTTTCCCTTCTGCCCCTCTAGGTTCTCTGGCTGGTGTGAGAATTAAATTGCTATCAGACCTATTAACAGCAGACAAATAAAAGTGAATAACTTGTGTTTCTCCTGTGTATATGGGAGAGACCCAGGAAAACTGAGTCATTGCACCAAATGGCCCGAGCCATCACCTTACCTGCCATATTTAGCTAAAGACAAAAGGTGAGCAGGAAAAGCACAATGAACAAGGGTCTGATCCTTATGCAGATTTAAGATTCTATACATTTAGTCACTTTCCTCTTCTTGGTCCAGGCAGCAGGACATCCTCATAAATCGAGTGAAGCTCTGAAAATCTGTGTGTGCTGTTTCTTGAAAGTAGGCAGTTTAATCAGTATGCCAAAGGGGCATAATTCGGGGTGGCAAAATCTGCTCCCGTTCAATATGTGCATTTGTATATACCTATATGTAATATACATGATATATTTACTAGTTCTTTATAATAGACATAGATATATCACATATTTAAACATGTTTCACATTTATATGAGTCAATCTCGGCTTCTAAGAGGTCAACTTATTGAGATGAAAAATAAGAAAAATGAGAAATAAGCTCAAACCTGGATAAATGGTTTTATAACATGATTCAGTTTTGTTATTTATCAGCTTATGTAAGTAATATTCAAAATACCTTTGCTCGGTGTACCTGGGTGGCTCAGTTGGTTAAGCGTCTGCCTTTGGCTCAGGTCATGACCCCAGGGTCCTGGGATCGAACCTCGAGTTGGGCTCCCTGCTCGCAGTGGGGAGCCTGCTTCTCCCTCTCTTGCTCCCCCTGCTTATGGTCTCCCTCTCGCTCTCTCTTTCTGTCAAATAAATGGGTGAAATCTTTAAAAAACATCCTTTTGATCAATTACTTGCTGGCATTTTAGGCACTGTTGCCATCTTCCCTTATAGTCTATTATTTGTTCTGCTTTATCCTCCTAACTTACCAGGAGAAAACAGATGGACTGATTTCTTTTGATCATCTTAATATATGGTATACATAAAATATGGCCGCAGTTGTGGCAATGTAAAAATTGAAGAAGCACCAACCAAAAAGTGCGATGCTCCAAACTTTTCATATGATTGAAATGACTTTGAGTGTTTTATTCATTAGACTTCTAAAGGGAATTTGTGTTCTGTGGGCTCTTAACGTAAGAAGCTGTGCTGGTAGGAAAGTGTCTTTTGACTGGATAAACTGGTTTCCCAGGTAGGCCCTGACTTACTGTCAGTTGGAAAGGGAGCAATGACTTTTCTTGTTTCAGTTATTTACAAGGATAAGATTAAAGCCCGGATCTTGTCTTTTTCAACTCTGGTCTTTCTCTTGCCACACCACTGAGTGGTGGGAACAGCAACTGTTTAAAGATGTCCAGTTCTGGGGCGCCTGGGTGGCTTAGTCATTGAGCATCAGCCTTTGGCTCAGGTCGTGATCCCGGAGACCCGGGATCGAGCCCCGTATCGGGCTCCCTGCTCAGCGGGAGGCCCGCTTCTCCCTCTCTCACTCCCCCTGCTTGTGTTCCCTCTCTGGCTGTGTTTCTCTCTGTCAAATAAATAAATACAATCTTTAAAAAACGATCTTCAGTTTTCATAAGAGAAGTATCCTTGATTTTTTAACATTGTATATAAATTCCGATGCAGGGCACATGATAATCTCTATTACTCACAAAAACAAGGATTACCTGTATGGTAATGCAGCACCTTTTGTAGGGAAGTGAAATGCTAAAGTATAGTTCGTAATCTGTAGTAATTTTTATACTTAATTCTCAGTAACAATTTTAGTTGTACTGTAAACAACTAGTACAGAAAAATAACTAAAAAAAAGAAAAATAAGAAAAATAACTGTAATATCTTTACCACTTTGTCCTGATTTTATTTCAAAGGCATACTAAATTGCATTTTCTTTATTCTCGTCAAGTACCTGTAAGGTATAAAGGGGCAGGAATTCTTCCTTGCCAACCTGATTACCGTAAGTAGAAAATAATTTAGCTATGATCTAAAGATAATCAGAATCCAGGGCACTTAGATCCCACTCTAGAACTCTTTCTGATAAAATACTGGCTTCATCTTAAAATTTAAACATGTTGCTGCCTTGTCTAGGAGCAGATGCATTCAAAGTCAAAAGTACAAATAGCCTATGACGGGATTCCAAACAACTGATTCATGTCAACACTGGATTTGTTATCCTTATTATTTTCCCTATCATACAGTCTTTCTAAAAAAGATTTATTTATTTATTTGAGTCAGAGAAAGAGAGTGCAAGAGCAGGGGAAAGGTTGTGGGGCGGGGGAGGGCAAGAGAGAATTCCCAGGCAGAGTTCCCACCAAGTGCAGAGCCCAACTCGGAGTTTGATCCCATGACCCTGAGATCACGACTCATGAGATCACGACCTGAGCCACAACCAGGAGTCGGATGCTTAATCATCTGAGGCACCCAGGCTTCCCCCATCATAATGTCTTTAAAAGTATAAGAACATTTTTGGAGTCTGCATTGCTCAATTATCTTGTCTCTTATTATAAGATCCAGATCTCCTCGTCATCAGCAAATACCTGTAATACGTTGTTTTGTAAAAGTTCTGGAAAAGCCTAAATGATAAGTTGTATTGACTAGAATGGGTATGTTCATATTATTGACGTGTTTACCTGATGCATCTAAATATTGATTTGCAATTTGAAATCTTTAGTATTCCTTTGTGAGTAATGTGCTTAACCCAAAACAAATTGGCAATATAGAAAAGCAATAAACATAGTTCTTGTTCAAAGGCTGCAGCTGGAGTGCCCCAAAAGTCAAATCCTAGTTCCCAGGTCTACACAGCATCACACTGCTCTGTGTTAGCAGAGTATAGACACTCCCTAGTCATATAAGTCAAATCCTGCGCTAAAACTGAGCTTTACCATGGCACAGAGTTTTGTGAGGTCTATGTTGCGTTCGTGAAATACCATTTGCCTGGGCTTTCAGTGGAATGAAATGCTCCAGAAGAACACTGTGTTCTGCTTTTGCGATAAGGTTGATCTTTTGCATTGTTTGGAGATTTTCTCTGCTTTGTGGTAGTGTGGAACCTCCGGCACTCAGATGGAGGAGACCCACTTCTGCATAGCGGTAGTGTGCTTTTCCAAGATTCGCCTCCTAAGGTGGTAACAATAGTCACCAAATGCCCACCAGCACCTGTCTGGCTGAGCCCGCTTCCGTCCGTTCGGTGTCCATGGGGTTTCTGCTGGACTGTTGCTTAAACACATGACCATGGCTTAAGCTCCCTCACCCCAAGCCCTGATGATATGGCACTGCTCTCCCCTAAACTAACTGGCAAAAATTCTGTCGTGCAAACATTTACTCAAAAGCTGTGCTAAGAGAGGACGGGTTTGTATTAATTGTTCTGCTTCGGTAAGGATGAAAGACTTAATAATGCATTTAAAGCACTCTCAACAGTGCCTGGTACCTGGCAAGTACACAATAAAGTTAATTGTGATTATTCACATGGACATTCGGTGACCTTCTCTTACTCATTTCCAAGTCCCTTGAGATCCCTCTTTTAGGTGCTTAGCAAAACATCCCACCGCCATACATTTATCTGTTAAATCATTTCGGGGCATACCTAACAGCCAGTCGACGTGCAATCTCTGGTACAATCTTGGAGGGAAAATAGTGGCCTGGGCAGCAGAAGTATTTGAACTAGCTCATTCCTCCGTTTAACACATGCCGCAGGACTGCAAAGAGATACCGTCCTGGTTAAGAATGTGAGCTCCCGACCCAGTGACCCTCGGTTCAAACCCTTGTTCTGCTCCATTTGGTCTGTCACTTGGTGGGTGTTTCTCCACCTCTCTGTGCCTCAAGTCCTCAGTAAAACACTGACCCAGGGTTATTGTGAAAATTACACGAGGCGACGCACTTTGTAAAGCAATTTGAACAGTGTCCGGCACCGGGTAAATACACAGTCAAGGTCGCTGTAACTCAGGTTTTGTCGTTACGACTGCTTTCAAGATATTAATGGAAAATAGAACTTTATAGGTCCTCAACCTGGTCTCCAAATGTGTGTCAACAATTGTCGCACACCGAGTAATACGAACTAAAACCAGAGATACAGCTACTCCCCCAGCGCCCTCAGAAATGGTCAGAATCCGTTCACATTTGAAGGATCATTTGACCTTCTGTACTAGAGTCTAGTGTATAAAGTCGATGTAAAACACAAAACAAAATAAAGCCAATTACATGCTCCACTTATCTGTAGTAGAAAAACAAGTCTACAAGATGGGCAGACTGATGTTTTGTACTGTTTACTTTATTTCACTGCATCACTTTTTTCTGAAGTATTTTTTTCTACCGCGGAATTTGATTTACCTGATAAGAGAGACACAAACTGAACTTTTTTTTCCAGAAGGCCACATTTTCTGAAGTTTTCTAATTTTATTCTGATTTTCAGGGAAGGCTCAATAAAAGTAGAATATATTTGTTTTCTTTTATTTTATAAGAATTCCAGGAATTAAAAGGCACCAGTTAGAATCTCACAATGATTCTAGAAACCTTCTTGTGCTTAATATAGAGGGCACATGTAGTTAAAGAACATTGCACCTTGGGTGTCTGGGTGGCTCAGCGGGTTAAAGCCTCCGCTTTCGGCCAGGTCATGATCTAGGGTCCTGGGATCGAGGCCAGCATCGGGCTCTCTGCTCAGCAGGGAGCCTGCTTTCTTTCGCGCGCTCTGCCTACTTGTGAGCTCTCTCTGTCAAATAAGTAAATAAAATGTTTTTTTTAAAAAAGACCACCATACCTTTACAAGTATACTATCCCCCCAATAACTCTTATTTCCAGCTGTTTAAACTGACTTGGGGGGTACAATTAATAGATTTTAAAACTAATTAACTTGTGCTGTTCTTTGCTTTGTTTTATTTTTTCCCTGTTTTAGATCTGGAGATAGGCATTCTTTGGCCGAGGTCGTATTTCAGCTTGTCCTCTGTAAGGATTTTGAGACATTTACAGTTGAGGGATTGATTTATTTTAAAACATAAAACCTCCACTTATCATTTTATCTTCTTTAAACTAACCCCATTTCTAGTTACATTGTTTGTGGATGGCCTTGTTTGGTTCTTTAAATACCAGGAACAGTTTCATCATCATCAAATATTAACTGCTCACTGAGAGCAGAAGGGGAGCTTGACAAGGTTGCTGTATTTACTAACAGCAACTCATTTTAAACCATATATTTTTTAAAAAGTAATCTCTGTAGTTTCATCTGGAACTTTGTCAGTTCTCTTCACATCTCTGAAACACATTTCAGATGAAGCTTAATATACTTGGTAGATATTCAGGCCATGCAGAATAGATCTTTATTTTGAAAAGAGAAAACATTTGTATCAATGAAATTGCTTGATTTTGTGTCCGCAAAACAAAAACAAACAGGAAGTTGGCCTATTTTTCAGATACTCTTTTTAAAAAATTACTTGGTTTAGAAAGCCCACTTTCTTTAAAGAAAGCATGCATTTGGACTTTGGAGTTTTCATTGGGGATTTGTCTGATACTCTAAAATGCCTGTAGTTTTAATAACAAATTAGCAAAAAGTTTTCACTAAGACTCTTGTTGATAAAAATATATTACCATTAAGAAAATGTAAACTTTGTCCCTGCCTCAAAATATTTGAATGGCAGTGAATACCACCAAGACTTTCTGCTTGGAAATTGCAAATTCGGTATTAGTCTGGTGGTTGGGTAGGTGTGTGAGGAAAATGCTTATTTCAAGTAGACACATTTGGCCTCTGTTTGGGGTTGAAACATTTGTGAATTTAGCAAGACCCCGCAAACAGCCATTTTGATATTATGCTTTTAAATTTCTTTATCTGAAAAAGGCCTTAGGTTTATCAAAAGAGGGACTGATTGTCATCTTTGTGCCTCTAATTTCAAAATGCAAAAGGTAAATCAATAACTATACCTGCCCTTTGCATAACCTCTGGGTGGAGGGAATCCGTGGCTGGCTATAAAGATGTAATTATTTAATGTATTCTCAGTGGCGCACTGAGCCCTGCAAAGATTAATTGTTTAAATCCGAACAATAATCAGTGCCTTTCCCGCCGCATACTCTCCGTAGCTGTTTGCGAGCTATTTGAAACTTTATTTCTTGGAAACTTTCTTTTTAACTCAGATACAGGAAACTTAATTTTGCCAAGTGGAAACCCCAAGGTTTAAGTCGAATGCAAAAGTAAGACCCTTAGGAATTGAGGGGATTGCCAACTACCTCCTTACTTCCCAAGTTTTAGTGCGGTGTAAACTCACTTGAGACCCTTAGTTATGGAACACCTAAGGTAAGTGGCATATGATTTCCAGGGACAGGAGTCACAGTGTAGGGAAAGCCCATTAGAGAAGTCCTAAAGTTGTTATTCCAGACGTTCTCTGGCTGAAGCATTCAGAGAAAGGAAGAAAGCTGAGGAGATGATCGTGGGATCTTTGTAGCAATCATAGGGAAAATCTCCATCTTGTTAGCTGTTGGCAGATCCGGTATAGGCAAAAATGTTCAATGTCATTTCAGTGGGACATCTGGTTCTTACTTCACTGTTATTTTTCTAGTTAGGAGGAGAGAAATAGAAATGAAAAGTATGAGGGAAAAACTAACTTGACCCATCAGAGGCCATGGTTTGGCTTTAGTAGGAGGAAGCATTAGATCAGCCTTTTCCATAAGCACAGTCTAATGAAATAGCAGTGAAAGGTATTTTATGAAGAAAAGAGGGATGGTTTCTTGTAAGAATTTCCCCAGGAAACTGGACTTTTGAGGCTCCTCTCTTGGAAGCGCTGGTCTGTGGTACACACTCTGATAAGTGCTTTCCCACTTTACTGTTTGTTTCCATTCCTTGTCTATAAGCTTGTAAACTTCCCCAGTGTAGTATGATTTCATTCGTTCTGACCTTACCCGTTCTGAATCTTTGATAATTCCAACAAAGCCATCTGCATCCTTTCTTTCAGTATCTGAGACAGATTTGCTTTTATCCTTTTAATTTCTCCATTTAAAAAATGCAGAAGTCATCTATTACATTCTTACTCTGTTGCACTCATGGGAGCGTTTGGAGCGCACTGTGCTCCCGTCCAAGCACTAGCTTCTGCGCTCTGGGACTAGTACATGCCTAGAACATGGCTTCTACCCTCAGAGAGTTTACAGACGAAAGAATGCTCCCTACACCAGGGATCCTTGTGTACTTTCAAGGGACAGCAGTACTCAAAGTGTGGTCCAAGGACTCAAGAGCATCACCAGAACCCTTTCTGGGGTCTGAGAGATCAAAACCGTTTTCACGATTGCATTAAGACCTCATTTGCTCTTTTCACCATCATTCTCTCGAGAGTGGAGTTTTCCAGAGACTGCATGATAGGTAATATTGCAACAATTGAATACAAAAGCAGGCAAGAGAGGAGGCTGCATGCCTAATGACTTAGGAAAAATTCAGGACCGTGTGTACTAACAGATTCCTAAATGTTCACAATTACCAGTTTTGTGATATGCGTATTATGCCATGTGGGGCTATTATGGATTGCCATTTTTCCTGAATATATGATTTTGTTCATTAGAACTAGCCATGCCCCCTTACTTCTCCCTCTCTTTTAATATGAGTAATCAAGAGTTGGCTGAAAAAGACATCTATGCAAATAATGGCTATTCGTGCCATTTTTTGCATGCTCTGAATATGTATCTGCATAGATCTTATGTGTGCCTATGGAAACATGATGCTTAAGCCATCATTTTCCTCGGCTTTAATGGATGACTTTTGCTTGAATTTGAGTATTCCACAGACGAGGCTGAAGGAAAAAAAAAGCTTAGCCCCCCAACCCCTCCCACCCACAAGTAAAACCTTCAAAACACAAAAGCCTCATCTTCCTGTAGTAATTACTGTGTTCCAACAATGTGTATAAATTCAGAATCAGGAGTTAGGCGTGATGGTCACTGACATGGCCTCTTCGTCCCCACCCCAAGGAGGAGCCCTGGGCAGGCACAAAGTCATTTGAATATACGATTGCGCCACTGTGGGTGGGAAAGTAGAGTGGCTGACGGGTAGGGAGCTCTGTGAAGCTTTTGGTGGGAGGAGCCATGGATTAAAAAATTGCTTTCTCCAACAGCCAACTTCCTTAAATTCCTTGCAGCTGGTCAGGTAAGCTGGGTCTGGGAGTGCCTTCTGCTTTGCTTGGGGCAAGTGAAGGCCTAGTAGAGCCTGGGTGGAGTCCATGGAGGGAAATCCTTTTGTCCTTAAGGTAAGGAGAGTAAAATGGGTTTTTGAGGATTTGACTCAGTTTAGCTCAGATCACCAGGGTAGAAGAATGGACAGGGAGAGGGTTGCCAGATGATATATTATATGGTGCGCATACTTATCCTAAAACATTGTTCGTTGCCTGTCTGCAATTCCAATTTGATTGGGGGTTCTGTATTTCCACTTGACGAATGTGGCAACCCCGAATGGGGTTCCGGGCAGAAGCCCTAGTCGGGAAGAAAGGGAGCAAGCAGCTGGTGCCCTCTCTGTCCTGTATCTGAATCACTACAGTAGGTCACTAGGTGGGGTGTCTAAAAATAGGGAGGTGAAGGAACCCTAAGAACCCAACATTTGAGCATGGGCCGAGAGTGAGCCACCCCTTTATGTTGTTTCATGACAAAGCCTATGTTGCGTGATTTTATGGGCATTTCATTTGTTGGAGTCACAAACTGAATGCCATTATGTTTTCTTTCCTGTTTTCTGTATTTTAATGACATTTTATGTCGGCAGCCATCGGACTGCTTTAAAAGCAGCCTCCATGAATACTTTTGGTGACTTGGTACCGAAGTGCTTTCAGAAAAGTCTTTGGTTTTCATTTGATTCCGGTTAGCTGTTTTGTAAACAGAGAGGGTGCGTTCTTGAGGAGCTTGTTATTGAACAGATATTCAGTTAATATTTTTCTAGCACGATTGAAAGTATTCAGTTAGACTGGAGCGGGTGGGTGGTGGGGTGGGGAGAGGGCAGAGGGAACATGGAGGAGGGGGCAGGGGGCGCGAAGCAGATTTGAGGTATTGGCGAGCCAGGCTTGGTTTCACTGTGAACAGCCACTGATTTTTAGTGTGATATGCTCTTCAAAAAATTTCACGGAAAAATTTAAGCTCATGATGATTTGAAAACAAACGCTTAATGTGAATGCAGTTGAATGAGGGGGGTGTGAGGGGGGCGGGTCTTGAAGTATAGCGGGGACAGGTTTCTTGTGAGAAGCCCGCGTGTGCAATAGATACCCATAGGAAGGCCCCACCTGATGTGATTGCTCTAAAGCCACGTCTTCTACCTCTGTGCAAGTAGTTTCAGGGATTTTGACTTGCAGCCTGTTCAGAGAAATGTGGGTTGGGGCGGCAGGTGAAGGCAGTGTACTCGAAGCTGACCCTGGAAATGCGGTTGTTCCCCTTGGGCGGACTCAGGTGCTGATTGCTTATGAATCTGCTGCGGGTTCCTGTATTCGTCTCTGTGCGGCCTTGTGGCCTGGGGGGTTCTTGTGGCTGCAGACCCCTACAATTAGACCAGAGTTTGTGTCTGTGTGCCTCATGGATTCCTGACACTTCTGGCTTCGTTATACTGAACTACCAGGAATTTTCAGCATTGTGATCCCATATACCCCAGAGTGTATATTCACAGCAAAAAAAAAAAAAAAAAAAAGTATGAATTTGCTGTGTTCTAGAGCTGAGTAGAATATAACTAGTCATTTGGGACAGACAACCAGGACAGCCCTATTCATAAGTTGGCTGTGTTCTCTTGTTGGAGGAAGAACAGTAATGGAAGGAAACAGCTAGAGAAGCAAGTAGGCTTCTTTTTTTAAAAAAAACAAAAGTATTTTTTTGAGAGACGGAGAGAGAAAAAGCGCACAAGCTGGGGGAGGGACAGAGGGAGAGGGAGAAGCGGACTCCCCGCTGAGCAGGGAGCCCGACATGGGGACCCGATCCTGGGACCCCGGGATCACGACCTGAGCTGAAGGCAGAAGCTTCACCAACTGAGGCACCCAGGCACCCCAACAAGTAGGCTTCTAAAGCAGACTTAGTGTTACTCCCTATAAAATCATTCTCATAAACCTTATTCATTCACTCAGCAAACTTACCGAGTGGCCACACTTCCCCAGGCACAGAAACATCCCTGGAGGTTCAAAGATGAGGAAGATAGAGTCCTGCCTTTGGATAAGCTCAAAGTCTAGTGGGGAGATAGGCATGCAAACAATTTATCGATGTGCACAGTGATAAGTGCTGGGATAAAACTGCAGGGTGCAGGTGGGGGCACAGAAGGGGGGTAAATGAGAGTGGGGGTGGGGAGAGAAGTCCAGGCAAATCTCTACAGGGAAAGAGTCATTTGAACAGAAAATCCATGTTGGGGAGTTCGAGCCTGGGAACTTGGCTTCGGTCCTTACTGAGCTGCTTGTGCAGTAGGGTGAGTTCTCTCATTTCTTTGGTCTTTACTTTCTCAGGAAGATAAAGGCACATGGGATGTTCCTTAAAATCCGGTTCAGCCCTAAATGTTACAAGCTGGTAATCAAGCTATCTCAGTGGACTGTTTCGGAACAAATCGTCATCGTTGAGCCCCACTCCCTTTATCTTTTTGGAGGTCACCGTTTGAAAGCTTTCTTGAGGCAGATAGGCAAGAAAATTCTCCTGCCCTCCTCCCAGCTTCTTAACCTGAATTCAGACTTGGTGTCTGGTTTGTGCCAAAGGCATTGCCCAGCGTGTGCATAAAGGGGACATAAGAAAGCGGAGTTTGGTGGTGTAAGAGACTGAGATGCCGAGCTGACTGCAGTGGGGGGGGGTGAGGTACTTGGCTGGCCCTCTCCGTGGGGTTCTGTGTTCAGCCTCATTAATCTTGCCTTCAATATTTTCAGGAAATGGTTTATTAAAGACTTGAAAAAAAATAAAAGCTTTCTTGTCTGCATCCCAAATTTAAATTACAAGTTGTAGGTAAGATTTAAGGATGCTCTTTATGCATATTTATCAGTGTTCGTAGATGGTATAATGTTGGAGGAGAAAATGCTGCAGATTATATCCATTTTTAGAAAGACAGAAGCCTGAGAGGAAGAAAGTGGGAAATTAGCCATTAGTATGCTGACATCTGGCTAATACTCCGTTTATGTTGATGTCCCCTCACTTTTAGCTCCTTTAGATTGTTGCTAGCCTTTAAATAGGTCTTGATGGTGCTAGGAACCAGGCAACCTCAGACGTGTGATTTGTAATTCTCGAATAACTGTTACTCGCTCTGAGCAGCCGTGGCTGTGCATGTGTCAGGGGCACCCTGTGAGCAAACAGGATTTCTCATTTAACACACGATCATTAAAATGAAATAACATCATTTGTTTCATAGAACAAATCATCTGTTCATTGCCTTTATTTAACATTTCCCTTTAACTCTTGGTCGCCTAGCAGAGCTGTGAGGTGTCTTTGAAAAAGGTAACCCAGTTATCATTGTATTTGAGGGGAGAGGGCTCCCCCACCACCAGCCCCCTCCCCGTAATTCTAAATGTATTTGAAGAAGCCAGTCATTCTGCAAACAGCTGTTTCCCTTAAGATGCGGTGACTGACAAAGGGTAATTTTAGCTTCCTAGGGTCCTTTTCTTATTCTGATGGATGGTAGAGCTTTCTCTTAGGAACGTAAAAAAGTACATTTCACAGGGTTTTTCTACCACCAAGTGCATGGGAAACCTTGGATCTGACAGACTCGCCCTCATAACTCCCAAGACTTGGGTGGGATTTGAATCTCTACAATGCTACTTTTCTCTCTCTGTCAAAGGCTTTGTGCTCATTTGTCAGAAGCCTGAAGGTAGGAAAAAGGAACCAGATTGAATTGTGGAGGTTTTACAAATGCTCGGCAACTTTTTCCTTTGTCTGTCATCAACTTTTTGATCAGATGTATTTCAGAAGTTTCACTGACCATTTTCTCGCCCTGTTGCTTTTTGGGTGCAATTTCAAAGCGAGTAGATGGGAAGGGGGAAGTGGAAGATCCGTGGGTGTAGTGGCTCTTACTCCGGCCAAGAACCACTTTCCTATTGAATCGCTTTGCCATTTTCTTAACTCAGGAACATAGTGAAAGGCCAGATGAGAATGATTTCTTTTTAAGGCCAAAGGAAATGGAAAAGAAGTGAAATTCAGGCAAGCATATATGAACTTGCATCCTAATCTCTGTGATGCTTCTTTGATTCTCCGTGTATATGTAGGGGGAAGCAGAGAGAGAGTTCTTTATCTTTTTTTTTGTAAGATTTATTTATATTAGAGAGAGTGAGAGAGAGCACTCATGGGATGGGGGAGGGACAGAGGGGGGAGAGAGACAGAGAATCCAAGCAGAGTCCCTGCTGAGCGGGGAGCCTGATGTGAGGCTCAACCCCATGAGCCCAGGAACCCGAGACCAGGACCAGAGTCGAAACCAAGAGTCGGAAGTGGAAGCCTAACCCACTTGTTTACCAAAGCCTTGATCCCCAACAAGGACCAAAACAAATGTTAGCAAAAGTCAAAAACCAAGTTTATCCCCCCAACTCCAAACTCCAGTTAAAGTAGTTTGGCCTCTAATTAAGTTCGGGCCTCTTGAAGAATGAGTACTATACAGAAGAGATTTGTTATCACTGAGTGTTGTGCATATCAGTATGGTATCCTGAGTTCCAAAGTCATTTTGAAAAAACTTAAGAGGCTTGGTTTTCTTTTGAAATATTGTGTTCCACAGACAACATCGATATTACATTATTTGGTCTCGTCGTCTGTTGTTTGGATAGAAAATGCAGATTTTTTTTTGCCTTTTATAAGTTTTCTTTAACATAAGCAGCAGTCTGCGGTATTGCTATGCATTTGCATTGTTATAGAATTAAATTATGGATTCTGCCATTCAAAAGAGAATGCTTTATAAATCAAGTAAAATCTCATAACTAAGACGAATAAGTTGTGTTTAAGTCTTCTAGGGCCTCATATTCCATACTTTCGTTTTACAGCTCAACTTGATGTAATTATTAAAGTGTAATTCTCTTTTCTTTTTCTATTTCTGTGTACTGTTTTTGCTTTGTACAGATGTCATTAGTTTTCTGAGACAAAGCTTAAGAAAAGTTATTATATGTAAAGGACAGTAATATAAAAGTACAAAGGCAGTAATTCTTTATCTGTAGATTGGCAGGAAATGCGCCAAAAACACTGTGTTCTCTCCCTCCCTTGCTTCCTCTCTACTCTCACTGATAGCATTCAATGTAAATGATGTTAAAACTCTAAATTGTAACAATAGTAAAAATCCTAATGTATTCCTCTTCTTTTTATTGTTTAAACTGAGCTATTGTTTGGAACTCCTGACAATAAGAGACAGCCCTCATTACAAAGCTTTTTCGGAAGGGGTTACAAACTGTGTTCTATGTAAACGTCTTTGGTTGTGTTTGCCACTCATCTGGAAAAGCTATCGAGGTGAGTTTGCAGTCCTAACCCGCCCGGCTCAGCGGGTACCTCATTTCTTTTTTCACTGCTGCTGTACGACTGTCCCAAAGCATGGGAATTCGGAGCATTTCCTAAATGGGGACGGTGCAGGAAGAGGAAAAATCATCTACGGAGAAGGAAGGTCAGGAGTTAAGTTATTTAGACCTGGTTAGGGGGCAGGATCTCCAAATGCAGCTGAGTTGGTGATGAAGAGCCCTGAAATTCCAAAGAGGGAGCAGAGGTAGAAACAGATTTACAATCTGAGCCAGTGTGGTGATAGATGAAACTTTACAAGAACTTCATTTCTCCAGGGAAGAGAGATTAGAGAGGAGAGCAGAGGATTTAGGACTGAAGCTTGGGGAAATCTTAATGTTAGGGCATGGGAGGAGGGAGAGAAACCCCAAGTATAAATTCGCATGCTTGGCCGTGGATGCCTTCGAGCATCACCGCTCCCCGTGGGGTTTTAATTCTGAGCCAGACAACCTCCGCCACACTGGGTGGAGGGTGGAGGATCTAGGGACTAAAATACTTGTGACTTTGCTTCGGTGCAGGTTGTGGTAGGTGTAAAATGAAGCTTAAGTTTGCTCATAGGAGGCACATTAGTGGGGCGGGAGGGGGGGGACCCTCCATTACTGTGTTTTCGAGCACGTAGATGGATTTCCTAAGCTACTTTTATGAAATCAAAACGATCGGGTTAATGCCGTCCTCAACTCTTCCTACCAATAAATGCTTCCTTTTCCAGGATATGCAGAGGAATGGAAAGGTACATGGAAAGTAAGATAGGATTTGATTTTCTAAATCATTTGATTTGGTTAAAATTAAATTGGTCATCGGGAGAAACAAAAGGACAAAACTGACAGAAAAAATAGTGGCTCCTTTCATTTCTCAAGCTATGTTCTAAGCTATACTCCACTTCTTGCCATGCATTGGGGTTTGCATTCAATGTAGTAGCTCTACAAAGTTTTGAAGACCACACCTTGATTCACAGTGAAATTATAGGAATGCTTTAGTGACAGGATAACTCGGTGTGGAGGAGTGATTGTGGAAATGGTTTAGCCATCTGAAGTAAGGGAAATACATAGCATGTGTTAACAACGCTTGATGAACTAACCCTTTTCTCCTGTGGATTCAGGTGGCCTAGCAGCTTACACTCTTGGGTACCCCCCCCCTTAAAAAAGGCTGCTTTTTTTCTCCATCCCTCTCTCCAATAGGCTCATGCACTGAGCTTAGAATTTTAGCATCGGTGGGGATAAGAATTGCTTGCAGTTGTGCTTGTCTGAAAAGGATTATGGGGGGCCTGGTCATACGAATGAGAGATTCAGTAGCCTCTTTGTGGAGTGCTCACCAGTTAAACAAACACAACAGGTCACATTTGACATTGTGATAAATCTCTGTCCAGGGACGGCCTTTGGTATCACATGTCAGCATTTAGGCAACAGCCAAGGCGTATCTGATTGCCCAGGACTGACATGTTATCCTGTCTGGAAGTTTGTAAACCATCAATAAGACATTGAAAGAGCCAAGACTCCAAAATACACTTTGGTCTCAAGTATTCAAGTGCTCCAGGGCCATTGAACCTAAGGTACAACATGACTGCCAGGTATAAAGATTATCCCCTGATGAACAGAACGTCTGGGGATTTCAGGATGTTTCTCATGTTGTATGGATTCAGGAAAAAGAACTTGAAAATTGTCCAGAAAAATGATCTAAAATTTATCAGGCATATTTATGTGTATATAGTTATCTAACATTTTCCCTTAATTTTCTTGACTGTTTCTGTATGCAGATCTAAATCCCGAATCTTATTTAATTTAACATGCATGATTTTACATGTCAGGAGATTTTTATTGTAACGTTATGAGGGTATCATAGTATTCCTAATATTTTATGTTTTTTAAAAAAGATTTGTTTATTTACTGAGAGAAAGAAGGAGAGAGAGGGATATAAAGAGTCTCAAGCATAGTCCCTGCGGAACACGGAGCCCACCCTGGGACTTGATCCCACAACCCCGAGATCACGACCTGAGCGGAAACCAAAAGTTAGGCCCTAAACTGACTATCCTACCCAGGCACCCCCTAATATTTAATGTTTTAAACATAATTTGATGCATATCAAAGTAGGGCAGAGCAGAGTGGCTAAGAGAATGAGTTCTGGAATCAGACCAACTGTGTTTTAGTTCGAGTTTTGTCACTTCATAGCTGCACAAATTTCTCTTAGTCTCAGTTTCCTCATCTGTAAGGTGAAAATTAAAAGATACCAAACTCCGGGTTGGTACGAAGACTCAGTCAATTTGCGCAAAGTGCTTATTACTAAGTCAATTTGCGCAAAGTGCTTATTACAGGACTCCACATATGTTTGGGACAGCATAAACTTTTGTTACTTTGTTGCCAGATTTTGAGAAATACCAACGTGCATTCATCTAATTCCTCATTTTCAGGGTCGCTGTGCCAGAGAGAACTGCAAGTACCTTCACCCTCCTCCACACTTAAAAACTCAGCTGGAAATTAATGGACGCAACAATCTGATCCAACAAAAGACTGCCGCAGCCATGTTCGCCCAGCAAATGCAGTTTATGCTCCAGAATGCTCACATGTCATCGCTCGTAAGTTACAGCTTTGTCTTTGAGAAACTGCATGTGTGTCTTTTTTTTTTTTTTTTTTAAATATAGCTCTATGCCGAAATCCCTTTGCCGGGCTTTCGGCAACTTAGTTACGGAAGGATGTAGGATGCCAGCTAATGTGTGAATCGATGCTACAAAGCTGTTGTGCATGTGAGGGAAGCATTTGGGTATGTTGGGTTTAACACCTCGGTTGCATTTACCATGAATTCAGTTTATAGAAGAATATTAATAAAGGAGCAGGGGAATTTTAAGATGAGGAGGCAGTCTGATTGTTACTACAGGTAAACTGTTGAATTCTCAGATACTAATCCAAAGAAATTTCCTTGCTCCTTTGTGGCAGCTTTGTTACCTTTTAATACGCTTTTTATTTTCAAATAATTATAGGTTGAAGGAAAACTTGGCAAAGACAGTACAAAGAATTCCCATATTACCCCTCACCCAGTTTCCCCCTCTGTTGATTTCTTTTTTTTTTAAGATTTTATTTATTTATTTGACAGAGAGAAACAGTGAGAGAGGGCACACAAGCAGGGGGTGTGAAAGAGGGAGAAGCAGGCTTCCCCGCGCAGCAGGGAGCCCGATGTGGGGCTCGATCCTGAGTCTCCAGGATCACGACCTGAGCCGAAGGCAGTTGCTTAACCAACTGAGCCACCCAGGCACCCCCCCTCTGTTAATTTCTTAGGGCGTATTTGTCAAAATGAAGAAACTGACATTTTACGCATTGCTATTAATTAAACTCCAGATTTTATTCAGACTTCATTAGCTGTTCCTTTAGTGTAGTCTTGCCGTTCCAGTGTCAAAACCAGTGTACCACAGTGCATTTATTTGATTCCTGTCTCCCCTCTCTTATCTGGTCTGTGACCGATTCTCAGTCTTTCCTTGTTTCCCATGACTGACATTCTTGAGGAATCCTGGCCAGGTATTTGATGGTGGTTTAACTTAACCCTGTCACAGAGTTTCCCTTTGCAGGAGTTAAAAAGATTACGTTGCCATTCTCGAGCAGCGTTTGGTACTTTTACCATTTGGTCAGTGACTATGTAGTAAACCCACTGAAAGCTCAAGACCATATAGCTTTTCAGCTATGTCGTATTTAGATGGATACAACGAAAATGTGCTCTCAGCAAAGCCTATTTCATTATAAAGATGATACTCAGCATGCAAGGAAACCCATGTGGACCGGGCAACCCCCTCACTGGTACACCTTTATAGTTAGTGCACAAAACAAGTGGTGGGGGCATTGATGAGTCGCTGAAATTTTGCACCATGATCCTCTTTTTCCAGAAGGTCCAGACAGCTTTAAGTAAAATGAGTAGATTTCATCACACATCCCAGTAGTTTGCCAAAAACGTTTGCCTTAGAACTCAGTGCTAATTAATTACATTGATAAATTAGTTCCCAGAAGGTCATCGGTGAGCTCCTCCGAGCTCTTCTTTGACCTTTCATGATACGTCATACGGTTGAAGTCTTTCAAGCTCTTTCATTAGCTTTCACATGCTGAAGTGTTTTAGTTCCTCCCTATTTCTAAAGGGGTAGGGAAGAGAAGGTGTTCTAGATTCTGGGAATAGTATGAACAAAATCACAGAGAAATGAATGTGCGTGTTGAGCCCAGAAAAGGTGAGTAGTAGGGGAATAAAGCCAGGGAGCTTTTCACCCACCGTTATTACTGCTGTTGGCCTCTTGTGGATGCCCGGTTTCAGGGAATCAGAGAGCAAGGCCTGGGATAAAGTAGGGGTAAAGGCAGAAGGCAGACTATTTATTCATCTTCTATTCAGCCTCCAGGACAGTCTTTCCATTCCCTGTCTCAACCATTCATGCATTATTGATCATGCTGGCTCACCCTGGAGACTAGGGAGTGGCTTTTTTTGAGTCCAGTAAGAGATCCGCTGAGTTCTCCAGCCTCTTGTGCTTTCTAATTGAATTCTCCATGCTTTCTATAATAGAATACATTTCCCTTTTTTTCTTCCATGAGGGTAATTTCAGATTTCAGCCTGCAGAATATGACTGATACAACTCACAGGAGTACAATTCATTTTATAGCATATCGTAAGATACAAGACATTACTTAGAAGACCCCAGGGAACAATTGGAAATTGCTTTTCTACCTTGTAGATTATTTAACAATAGCTGTTGTGATGTGATAAACTGATAAAAGATTAATTTCTGCTGTTATTATGTATACAAAAAACTAACCCCAAGATGATTGATATGATCCTATTTTGTGGTCTAGAAAGCTTCGTAGGCGTGTTGTAATTGCGCTAGTGTAAGCAATTTTAAGTGACATTTACCAGTCTGATTTGAAAGAAATGTTCTTTATTATGGATCTTGATATTACCATAGGAATAACATATGATTTTACTTGATTTTTCTGGTACCTACGCTCCCCAAACAACTCTCTATCCCTTTTAACCCCCCACTACCCAGGTAATCTGATTCTTCTCCCTAGAATAGTCAAGCTTTTGTTTAAATTTCCAGTCCTGATATTC
Organism: Spilogale gracilis; assembly: GCA_004023965.1. Lineage (NCBI taxonomy): Eukaryota > Metazoa > Chordata > Mammalia > Carnivora > Mephitidae > Spilogale > Spilogale gracilis. Next base: position 41,495 of record PITA01002565.1, on the reverse strand, counting down.
GTATGGTTGCATATTAAGCCCCATTTGGTATCACTGGCCCGTTTCTAGGATACCAAGAGAGCACACCTGCTTTCGGAAAATTGAGTATGGTTTGCTTATTATAAGCCTCAGATAAAGGGAATGTCAACCCAAATGGGATGGTAGCTAGAGAACAGATTCTGCCCAGTGTGACTGAACAGTGAATAAAAGCCGCACCTAGTCAATTTGGGTGGAAAGCTTGCCGTAGCGCGCAAGTTTGTTCACTCTATTTAACACGTCTGAATTGACATTCCGCCCCTGAAAGCTTGTGTTAGCTTTATTAAGGATGTTTAGCAAGTGAGACAAGGGGCGTCGACTCCCGAGTGTTTTTCAGCGCAGTTAAGAGATAGTTTCTGATGTTCACAGGAAAAAAAATTCCTATGTGAGAACTCCCCCTGGCATAGTTAGGAGACCAACAGGAGCCCTGTAGGAGAATTTTAGGGAAATCAGGCACACTGGATTGCTGTCAGGCAAACTAATGTTTTTAAATTTCAATTTCACCACCGCAAATTTTCAGCACAGGAGGAAGGATTCTCACTGGTGGATATAATGTATGCATATATAAACAGTTTTGATGTAGACATTTTGCATGTTTAGTTGACATAGGTTTCTCTCTTTGAATGAGGTGATGCACGTGGAAACAGTCCTTTACACACAGGTGAACTTTACTGACCCAGTCAAGTGTATTCACCTGATGATTTATAATAGAAGTTAATTGGTTCAGCCATTGGGGTATGCCAAGTCCCCCGGTCTGCTATATGTTTTTTGTGACTTGCATTCCTGTGGCCAAGTTAGGGTGTTTCAAGCCACAGAGCCTATCAAAAATGAGTTCCACTCTGGACTTGTCCGTCATTGTAAGCAGTATCATCTGATGTGTGTCTGAACCGTCCCCACCTTTTCACACCATTTCTATCATTCTGTGTATCAAATACATTTCCCATAAACAAGCTCGTGTGTTTATCTGATGTTAATATAGCAAGGAATGAAGGTGAGGTAGTACCTCAGAACCGAAAGAGGGGAAAAAAGGCAGGTTCCAGTAGCTAGGAGGAAGGCAGATGCACTGACAAGGAACAATATCTCGAGACCAGCATTTTGAATGCTTTTCTCCCTTAATTAAATAGGAGCTATAAGGTATCCTATTATTCCACGAAACTTCGGACTGCAGCAGTGTTAAGTGAACAGAAGCCAAGTTGCAAAATAATTTATTTATTTTTTAATTTTAGACAATGATTAAGTCATTAAAGACAAAGAATAGCATCCTTACTTAACTATGATACATTCTACATATGGTTCATATACAAAACTAACTTCATTGGCTGAGGTATCTGCTATCTCCCTATTGTCGTGGCTCTTTTATTAAAATTTATCATGAGGGGCACCTGGGTGGCTCAGTTGGTTAAGCATCTGTCTTCAGCTCAGGTCACAATCCCAGGGTCCTGGGATCCAGTCCCCCCTCGGAGCCTGCTTCTCCCTCTCCCTCTCCCTCTGCCTGCACACGGTCTCTCTCTCTCTCTCTCTCTCTCTCTCTCTCTCTCTCTCTCTCTCTCTCTTAAAATAAGTAAATAAAATCTTTTAAAAAAATAAATAAAAACTATCATGACAAAAGGTGGGTAAGCCATTTTGTAGATTTAATGGAAAAGGAAACCATGTCCACATTCCAGACCAGTATCGTGATGAGTACAGAAGTTACAGTGTATTTTAATGAAGGTGCTTGAGAGGATTTTTCCATTTACTCTCGAAATGATAAGTGACGACATTTCATTCTTTGATCTTGATGTGCTTACATCTACATGTTTTGTAAAGTGATTTCTGCAAAACCTTTAAGTTGGTGACAATAGGTATTATGTAATTATCAGCTTAATATGCTCCTAATATAATTATGACTGTCGTTATCATGTGAGGTTCCACACTGACCGAGGCTGACCAGATCCTACCACAGCAGTGTGTGGAATGCAACTAGCCTCAAATTCCCCTGGATTTTACCATGTTTGCTAAAAGGTTAGACAAGATTTCACTTTTAGATACAGCAACTGAAGCCTAACATTATTTATTTGTTCAGCAAATTGTTCCCACAGGTAGGCTTACCTTGAGATTAGTGAAGGCTCGGGCTCACCGTTCACAGGGTCTCCGTCCAAGGCCCTGGGAGGAGCCCTCCCAATGTATTTACAATGTGTTTGTAAAGTTTATTTTTAAAAAGTGTTTGCAAAATATATTTGTGTACTCTTTGTTCTTAAGGCTCCCCTCCCGTACCCAACTGCCTAAACTTGAGGCCCTACAGATCCTAGGTTCACTCCTGATTGCAATTACTAGTCCAAAGTGGAGTCATTACCCCAGTCCTTTCCCTAGGCTGTGTCGGTCACACAGCTTGAAGCTCCTTTGATAGTCAAACAAAGTAAGTCCCACAAGCAGTAAGTTTGCCGCCTTGCCCCCAGCTCTGTTAATACCTGATGTGAAACCTTGCTGGCTCAAAGGTTTTGCAGCTGAACGGATCATTTGTACGTGGCATCTTTTATGATGCCCCATTCCTCTGATGGGAACAAATCTCAGCATTCTCCCGTAAGCCTCCCTCGGGTATTCCCATGGGATAAATTCAACATCATCTCCTCTCCACCCATTCCGTGTCCTTCTCCTCCGGGGCTGCTTAGCTCCGGCAGCTAGAGCCCACAGCTAATGAGACCATTGGGCCCATTAGCGTCTCTGTTCTTGATCAGGATCTCAGTTACAGCCAACTGTCTCAGAACTGTTGATCACCAGTGAGCTGAAGGCAGGAAGTTTGGAGATCTTTTCTTCTGACAGAAGATAAAGCAATAGCAACAATCAACAAAATCAATGCTTGGCAGTCTCATCCTATGGGGATTATTATTTTTTTATCAAAACCATCCCCTTGCTCAGATCAATAGATTTCACTAGAGAGGACCATCAGGAGACCTCATGTAAAGCCTCTGGATGCCCCCAGCACCTGATGAGGATCTTAAACTGGTCTCCTCCCCCAAAGGTCTTATTTTGCCTCACTATCCTTTTTCTCCATCTACTAAATATTATTTTAGATTCATTTATGTATTTATTAGAGAGAGCACATGAGAGCGAGGTGGGGGGAGAGGGGCAGCGGGAGAGGGTGAGAGAGAATCTCAAGCTGACTCCCCACTGAACGTGGAGCCCGATGCAGGGCTCGATCCTACAGACCTGAGATCATGACCTGAGCCCAAATCAAGAGTTGGGCATTTAACCGACTGAGCCACTCAGGTGCCCTACATCTACTAACCTTTTAAACTCTTCTTTAGCTAGTCTCTGCTCTTAAACCATTCTGTGGATGCCAGTCATATTAATTCATTAGTCCCCTGGAACCACACACATTTTGTAATAAGAAGTTGCATCTTTTGGTCCATAGTATCACTAAGCCATTTTTTCCAGAACTCTGCACTGGATACCTTCTGATACTGATGATTTAGCCACTCCAGTTTAAAAATGCACACATATAGGCACCTGGGTGGCTCAGTGGGTTAAGCATCTGCCTTCAGCTCAGGTCATGATCCTGGGTCCTGGGATGGAGCCCTATGTTCAGGCTCCCCGCTCAGCAGAGAGTCTGCTTCTCCCTCTACCTCTGCCCCTCAAGCCCTGCCACTTGTGCGCTCTCTCGCTCTCACTCTCGCTCTCTCTCAGATAAATAAATCAAAAATCAATCAATCAGTCGGAATGCACACACACATATATTTGTGTATGCTTGCACAGCAACCATGTGTGTATCAAGTGTCCCGTGCTTCTCATACTATTTGATCTAGCATTTCCTGTCTATGTGAAAAGACAGTTTGGGAGCAGCCTTCTGATTAAAATCTTCCTCAGCAAAACATGGATTTATTCAATCTCTGTGCTACCATTTCTGATCCCTGAGTGTTTCTTTGGAACTCTGGTGTTTGAATTGGAGTTTTCTAACTGGTAAACCTAAAAGTAACCAACGGCTTAGGAATCGGTTTTCATTCAACTCGGTAAATATTTATTGAGCATCTACTCTGTGCCAGGCATTTAAGAGGGTAAGAGGTAGATCAAAAGATAAACTAGAAACAGTCTCTACCCCGGAGAAATGTATGCTCTGACAATAGTAAGGTGGTGAATTAATGTTCTTGTGATCCTCTTAATTTCTGATTTCTACCTGATCTTCTCTATTTTTTTCTATAGCTTTGGCCTTTTTTTCCCCCCTCTGTAGCGTTCTCTTTCTCTTAGCCATGCAAGGTTTTGCTTGGGTCTGTGTTGTTGTTTTGGTGGTGGTGGTGGAGATTTGGGGAACTGTTTATAATCCTAACCCTTAGCTTCCATTTATCCTGGACTCACATCAAAACTTTATAGTCTCCAGGCTTCTTGCAGCTACTTTGCTTTTCTCAGCTCTTGTCATCCCCCCAACCAGTCCATATTTCCTTCAGTACCCTTAGTTAAAATTGGACAATACTTGATCTCTTTATACTTTTCCTAGTGGAGTAGTCGCTATTATTACATGGTGGTTCACTGAAAACAAATCATTTTTAGGCCAGTCCTTGTTCACTTTTCAGGAACAGTCAAAATTGTCTTGCCCATCTCAAGAAGAAGTCATTTGCCCTCTTGCCAGATTCTTACCTGTAGTAACGATGTGCATAACACCAGATATGAGCAGATCCGAACCATGACATGTCCTCCCTTGCACGCTACATTTGATACCTTTCACATTCACAGTCCTCTATTGGACTGTGATCTACTGTAGGTAGATCCTTTGCCTACCTACCTACCTTCAGTGCTTCCTCTTACTTGGACACTTCTGTGATTAAGATCAGAAAAGCCAGACCTAGATGAGGACCACTCTTCACTTTTGACCTTTGAATTTATTATTTTCTTTCCTAGCTCTCTCTTGGGCCACAGTGACTTATTCATCAACAAGTATGATTAGAACATAAACACCACTATCAGTGTGCATCTGTTTCTAAAGTCAACTCTCTATTATTAAGGGACCAATTAACCAAATGGAGGTTCCACGGGCCTTCTGCAATGTGCCTTTTGGCCACGTCAGTCCCCACAGAATATCACTTGGAGAGCGTGGAGATGACCCAGCAAAAACTCTGAAACAAAGGTTATTCAGTTGCGCTCCATGTGAGGTTAGTCAAGTCTGAGGTAAACGAAAATTATACATCTCAGTGTGCTTGGGGGTTATCTAAGGACAGAAATTCACCTGGTGACAGTGAGCAGGGCTTCCTTTAATACTATATAAAAGCTTATTTATCTGGTATTAAAATTGAGTCAACAAATTGTTACCAGATGTTTGCCATCCTATAAAAAGAAAATGTTTGCGGGCGCCTGGGTGGCTCAGTTGGTTAAGCGACTGCCTTTGGCTCAGGTCATGATCCCCGAGGCCCGGGATCGAGCCCCACATCGGGCTCCCTGCTCGGCGGGAGGCCTGCTTCTCCCTCTCTCACTCCCCCTGCTTGTGTTCCCCCTCTCGCTGTGTTTCTCTCTGTCAAATAAACCAATAAAATCTTCTTTTAAAAAAGAAAGAAAATGGTCATCCACCTCTAGACAGGAGCTCAGAGAGGGAAGGCCACAATTACACTGGCTTCAGGACAGGATTAGCCTCAGTGACTTAAAGTATTTTGCATTCGTCCAACAATAATTGTAACTGACTTGGATATTACTGAAGTAGCTTTGAATAGATCTAAGCTATTGGGCAGACAGAGATTGCTTTAGCATAGCATTTCATTTCTACTTCTTTATATTAGTTTGAGGGATAACCCATTTAATAAATAACAAGTTAACATTCCCAAAATGTATGTGTAAACTACAGATACTTGTCAGACATAGTTTTTTTTATTGAATTCTATTACAATGCAAAAAGGTTTCAGAATCCTTTAAGACCCAATACTTGGAGCACCACTCCTAAAATTTGACCTGTACAAGATTCCATCTATCTTTCCATTCTTAGTCACCGAGTAGTTATTGTTGCATAAAGAAATAGTTAAGAATCTTAATTTGAGTACCAATAAAAAAAATTTTCATGAATCCTGTAGTATTGGTTTCTTTTTTTAAAGATTTTATTTATTTATTTATTTGACAGAGAGAGCCATCACAAGTAGGCAGAGAGGCAGGCAGAGAGAGAGGAGAAAGCAGGCTCCCCGCTGAGCATTGAGCCCGATGTGGGCCTCGATCCCAGGACCCTGAGATCAGGACCTGAGCCGAAGGCAGAGGCTTTAACCCACTGAGTCACCCAGGCACCCTGTAGTATTGGTTTCTAAAGCCAAACCTTTTCAACTTGCAGAATCTTGCCACAAGTACAAAATTTCTATACAAGTGCTTTATGCCAGAAACTTATGGAGTGCTTTACTCTTTGGAATCCTCTAGAATGTGGGTCACCAATGGTTTCTGTAAATAATGAAATAGTAAATATGTTAGGCTTCATGGGGCAAGAAGCAAAGTTGAGGATATAATCTCCAACTTTTTGTTAATACAGGTCTAATGAACATAGGGGAATTTATTTACGGATGCTGACATATGAATTTCATATACTTTTCATGTGTTATGAAACATTATTCCTCTTTTATTTTTTTTCAACCACTTAAAAATATAGAAGCCATTGTCACCATCTGGCTATCCAAAAGCAGGCAGGCCAGGTTTGGCGCAGGGGCTGGAGTTCGCCAATCCTTTCCCTAGAACATGAGCTCTTAGCCAGTAGTCCGGAGCCCAGCACCAGTGGTGAATTCTACGAGGGCTTTGAACTTCCTGAGGAGTTCCATAGACAAAAAAGTCCAGGATTAAGGCAGACTAGGGGCCACCGTTCTAGAGACTTTTAAGAGGCCATTTCCTTAGGCCCTGGTTGTTCCTAGGTGCCCTAATAGCTAATACTGTTAGAGACACTGGGAGTAAATAATTGTCTAGATGACTTGTTATTCATGAATCGGTTGTCTCCACCATTCTTGTTGGCTTTAAAAGACTCAGAGGAAGCTGAAATGCCACACCTCTGTTAAATCATTTAGGTTCGAGTGAATATCTGAAACATATTTAAGCATCCAGACCATTTCAGGCTGTAAATAGAAATCAGATTTAACCTGCTAGGAACTTTTTTCTTTAAAAGGTTCCTTACCCTGTGGAGGGTTCTTGTTAGTTCCACTGATGTGAAGGACTACAGTAAAGGTACAGGCTGAATGAAAGTTGCTTATTAAAACTGAATGTTCAAATTCATGAAATGCAGTAGTTACCCTAGAGCAGAGGTGGTAGTGGTAAAACCAAAAATGTCCATTTGAAAGTAAATAAGGGGGCGCCTGGGTGGCTCAGTTAAGTGTTTACCCTCAGCTCAGGTCATGATCCTGAGGTCCTGGGTTCTAGCCCCTGGGGTGGGCTCCGCGCTCAGTGAGGAGTCAACTTGAAGATTCTTTCTCCCTCTCCAACTGCTCCTTCCCCCACTCAAGTTTGCTCTCTCTCCCTCTATCTCTTAAATACATAAATAAATATTTTTTTAAAAATTCACATCAGGGCGCCTGGGTGGTTCAGTGGGTTAAAGCCTCTGCCTTCGGCTCAGGTCCTGATCTCAGGGTCCTGGGATCGAGGCCTGCATTGGGCTCTCTGCTCGGCGGGGAGCCTGCTTCCTCCTCTCCCTCTGCCTGCCTCTCTGCCTACTTGTGATCTCTCTCTCTCTGTCAAATAAATAAATAAAATCTTAAAAAAAATTCACATCAAAAAATGGGCAGGAGACATGAAGAGGCACTTCCCCATAGAAGACATACAAATGGCTAACAAACACATGAAAAAATGTTTGTCATCATTAACTGTCAGGGAAATTCAAATCAAAACCACATTGAAATACCACCTTACACTAGTCAGAATGGCCAAACTTAACAGGACAGGAAACAACAAGTGTTGGAGAGGCTACGGAGAAAGGGGAACCCTCTTATACTATTGGTGGGAATGCAAGTTGGTGCAGCCGCTTTGGAAAACAGTGTGGAGATTCCTTAAAAAATTAAAAATACAGCTACCATATGACTCTGCAATTGCACTACTGGGCATTTACCCTAAAGATACGGATGTAGGGGCACCTGGGTGGCTCAGTAAGTTAAGCCTCTGCCTTCAGCTCAGGTCGTGATCTCAGGGTCCTGGGATTGAGGCCCGCATCACTCTCTCTGCTCAGCAGGGAGCCTGCTTCCTCCTCTCTCTCTGCCTGCCTCTCTGCCTACTTGTGATCTCTCCCTCTGTCAAATAAATAAATAAAATCTTAAAGAAAAAGATACAGATGTAGTGAAAAGAAGGGCCATATGTACCCCAATATGGCCACAATTACCAAACTGTGGAAAGAGCCAAGGTGCCCTTCAACAGACGAATGGATAAAATAGATGTGGTCCATATATACAATGGAATATTACAGCTCCATCAGAAAGGATGAATACCCAACTTTTGTAGCAACATGGACGCACTAGAGGAGATTATGCTGAGTGAAATAAGTCAAGCAGAGAAGTCAAATATCATATGCTTTCACTTACTTGTGGAGCATAAGGAGTAATGTGGAGGACAACAGGAAAAGGAAAGGAAATGTGAACTGGGGTAAATCAGGGAGGGGGATGAAGCACGAGAGACTTTGGAGTCTGAGAAACAAACTGAGGGTTTTGGAAGGGAGGGGATGGGGGGTGGGCGAGCCTGGTGGTGGGTACTGAGGGCACGAATTGCATGGAGCACTGGGTATGGGGCATAAACAATGAATCTTGGAACACTGAAAAAAAATAATGTAATAAAAATAAAATAAAAATTGTATTGTTATCATTAAAAAAAATTCAATAGTTTTGAAAGAGAATCGTGATAATGGTTCTCACATTTATATAAAGCAAAAAGTATCCAGGAGGAATAGTATGGTGACTTCAGTGAGAAATTTACTATGAACATCAGAGAGAAAAGAGACTTCAAACAGTACTCTCGTGTGGTTCAAATACAGAGTTTTTACCATGAGAGATTCTTGCTGATTTTGAACAATCGTGAATCCTCAGACTGATAAGGCGTGCTCTTTGCTGGAGCTTTGTATCTCACTGGATGAGAAGGGTGACTGGCTGTTACAGCTTTCCATCACAATGTCTCCTTGGGCTGGGGCAGCCCTAGGCAGCCCGTCCTCCAATGTTAAAGCCCCTCCCTCGACTGTACCCGCCGTCTTTCCAGGCGCCCAGTGTCGCCAGTGTTGAGAGGCCAAGTTCTTTGTGTCCTTCCTGAGACGCCAGTTAGCTACTGTGATAAAAAAGCATCTACGGTCGGTTGTGATTCAGGAAGCCCCTTCCTTCCAGGTTCATGTGTGGTTCTTCTGGTGGGCTTCATGGAGAGGGCATGCAGGTAAAAATTTCAAGTCAGACCTGGGAGTGGGTTGGTGAGTAGATATTGCCCCTCACTTCATACTCCGCCGCCTCTCATTCTACCTGCATTTAGCGCTGTCCCTCTTTGTGTGATTTAGCAGAAGGTATGGGTACCGCTTCAAGGTGCAGAAGAGTCATTCTTTAGTGAAAGAAATGAGAAGAAACAGGAGTGAACACACGCCAGGTGTGCACCAATGCCCTAATGACCTTATAGCGTCCCTGCTAGAAATGTACCGCATTTAGCCTTCGTTTGTCCTTAATTCATTCAGTGCTTACATTTCTTTTTAAACTTTATCGCTGATTCTATCAATCATTCACTAAGAATGGGACACTATAGTGGAGACGAGAATTATCAAAAAAAAATAGAACCATGTTGAGAAGAAAAGATGCCACTTTGGAACAAGCTGGAAAATAGTACATAAATTGATAAATTACATGGTTGAGGATAATAAAGGTGATACAGATATCAAGCTCTTTGAGATTAAGACCTTTGCAAGATAGAGAAGCCCGTGGGGGCCCTTTCCATTGTTCCTGCTTTCTAGTTGATACACCTTAAAATCCTGTCATCTTATTTCTTCCTGCCTAATAGGGATCCTTGGAGCTTTTTTTAGGGCCCCCTTTTGGACTGTGGATATCATCTGGCCCCCTAGGTGAAGATGAAGCTGGGCAAGTCAGATTCATTTATGAAATAGAACCCCTGATTTAAAAAAATATGCCCATACCCGTCTCATTTTGGGTGGACAGGAAGAAGTTGGTAGGACTCTCACCTTTCTTTAATCTACTCCTTTCTTCTACCCTCCTTGCTGTCTTATAATTGATGGGCCCAGAAGAGAATTAAGTTGTCAGTAGGGTTGGTGGGAACTCTGGCAGGCTTAGAGGCAGGCCGTGCTGATGGGAAAGAAGGAATGGGGAACGGAGGGGCTTTCAGGAGAACCCGAAGCCGGCCTGCAAGGCACATTGCCTGTATATACATCATCGATGGCTTGGTTTTTAGGTTAAAAGCAGAAGCAGAAGAGAAGACGCATTTCAAAGACATTCCATCAATGAGACTTAATGTGGCTAATTCATGGCTTAAAATTGTGTGTCTGGTTTGATCAGCTTGCCAATAAATTTGTTACTCAATGAGATGTGTTGGTTTAAAACAACTCCTATATGGCAATTAATATGAGACTAAAAAGAAATCAGAAGAAACAGTGGTAAATTTGGATATGACTTAGGCTTCTTGAAAGAATGTATCCTTGTGTAATAATAGAAAGAATCTGTTTACCTCTAATGCCTTTTTTCTTTTTTAAACATACAGACTTCTTTTCCTATGAATCCATCACTTGCAGCTAATCCTGCAATGGCTTTCAACCCTTACTTACCTCATCCTGGGATGGGCCTGGTTCCTGCTGAACTTGTACCGAATGCACCTGTTCTGATTTCGGGAAACCCGCCTCTCGCATTGCCAGCAGCTGTTGGTCACAAACTGATGCGTTCGGATAAACTGGAGGTATCAGCAGAAAAATTAAACACCTATAGGGGTAGATATTATCCTCTTGCGCAAAGCAACATTCTCAGAGCCCAGATTGTGAATCCTTTAAATAAGTGCACCTGGGTTTCTAACTTATGGAGTACAACCTCGGGAAGATGGTAAAGGTTTTACTCCTGCAGTTGTACCCTGCTGTGAAGCGCATTGATTCGGTTGTATAACGGCTCAAACAATGTCTTAGTGTGCCCAGCCTTGGAATTTCTCTGGAACAGGAAGCCTGGTGGCAACGCTCCTTTTCCCCAGGCTCCTGCTTTATAGACTGCAATGAACTGTATTAATGAGTCTCTGCTTGCTAGAATAATCAAAGGGGGGGAGGTTAAAAAAAAAGCTAATCTAACTCTCTATGAATGCAGAATGTGAAATGAGTATCATAATGTCTAAACTTTTTCTCCATCTTAAGAATGATGGACTAGATAATAAATCTCCCCCTGCCTATGAAAAGGCAATGTAAAAGGAACTTCAGTGTTTTGATTTATGGAAGTCCTTCAGTCTTCCCTTGTCATTCTTCATATGAAAGAAATGGCTAGTCCATTTCATACAGAGTCAACGCCATCGGCTGACTTGAATGCCAGGCAGTGTATCGTAATGGAATCTGATTTATACATGTAACTCAGTCGTGGTCCACGATTTTGTTGGGTAAAATTGCGTGGCTGTGTGATATAGACTCATCTTGGGCTTGAGCAAAACAGCCCCCTCTTGCAAATTTGGCTACATTACACTTCAGGCTGTGAATTAACTGTAAGATCATAAAGTGATTTTCCACAATACTTTTAAGCACTTTTATTTCAATATGAGGAAAACAGACAACTTTCCTTTGGAGAGAGCAGAATATTTTTTTTTACCTAGGACTAGAAATGTTTACACCTCACAGTGACTATGGCTTTACCTTATTGTTCAGCTTTTTAAGATTTTGCCAAAATAGATGACTAAATCACGTAGACCCCTGCTGTTGAATTCGCTGGCAAAATCTGTTGTAATTTCAGGTTTGCCGCGAATTCCAGCGTGGAAACTGTACCCGCGGGGAGAATGATTGTCGCTATGCTCATCCTACGGATGTTTCCATGATCGAGGCAAGTGATAACACCGTGACGGTCTGCATGGATTACATCAAGGGCCGGTGCACCCGCGAGAAGTGCAGGTATTTTCATCCTCCTGCACACTTGCAAGCCAGACTCAGGGCGGCTCATCACCAGATGAACCACTCAGCTGCCGCTGCTATGGTGAGTAGGAAGGAGCTAGGTGGTGTGGACCGGGGTCGGGGGGGTAAATGATAGTATATTTCCCCAGCTTGTCGAATATGCTTGTAGCCATAATCTTGGATAGTCATGAATGGATCTCACTCTGAATAGCCAGGGTTATGAGCTAGAAAAGAGACAACCTATTTATTTGGCTTCATTCACTGAGATTTTCTCAAGATAATCGTTTCAAAGCTTTACCAACAATTTTTATTGACTGTGCTTTTTTTCCCTGTCTTTAGAGGAAGGCTAAATTACATAATTTAAAGAGGACATTATTTCTGAGTGGTTTTTGATAGCCTGACTAATTCTAATAACTTACAAAAGCAAAGAGTTACCTCTCGGCGTCGTGAGGGACACTTTGCTAGTAAGGTAGGAGGTAGGGAAAATATATGCACAACCCCCAGTGTGATGTGTTGAGAAACAGGAATTGGGGTTATTTAAGTTGGACGTGATAGCTGTCAGTGACTTTGATAAGCGACTTGCAATTTCTTTTTTGATGCGGGCTTTTCCTCATGTCATAGGGTATAATAATCCCAAGAAGGGACCAAACCCTGGGGAAACCTCATGTTTCCTGGCTGTATGGGAAAGGGGGAAATAGTCACCCACATGATCCTGAAGCCCATGGCAGGAACCTCTTCCTAAAAGAGATGCATTTATTTTCAAACATGCCTGCCTGTGAAGAAGGTTTTCCTCACACTGAGTCGAAATCTGCCTTGCTATCACTGAACTTGTACTTATTTCATTACACAAAGTAAGTCAGTCCCTATTCCATAGGAGTGGGGATCTCAAGTCTTTTTTCTAAGGCAAATATTTCAAATTTCTCTGAACTTTTCCCAGGGTGTACAGATGGAAGGACACAACACCAATGCTCTCCCTTGATCTGGAAATCAGTATGTTGATGAATTTTGAAAAGACTTCACCAAGTGGTTTTGTCTTAAATTCTTTTGAACGAAGGGATTTTAAGCTACAAAAATAGCAAGGTCTCCAGATAGTTTGGTGCAGATTTTAAATTTCCAATTCCTTGATCACTTCTGTTGGTGGCATGGAGTTTAGAAGCAGTGTGGGTCTATAATAGAGAGGAGGAATATAGTAGCCCCCCTAAAAAGAAAGGTTCTCATATGCCAGGGATGTACAAGGAATGGCTTGCTTTGGCCACTGAGCACCTGTTCCGTGCTCAGTCATGGGGCCTTCATATGTATGTGTGTGTTTCTCATGACTTGGGTGTGTTTGGTAAAAGACATAGAAGTCAGCCCCAGATTTCCATGTAGAGAGATGAACCTTTATTACCTGATAGGCCTTCATTTGGTACTCGTGAATATCAATATAAAATTCCTTTCTGAGTAACTGATCAGAGTGGAATCTTAGCAGTAAGGTCATATTGGCCACCAGAATTGATTTGATGTAAGGTAAAATAAAGGAGGCTTCTCGAAGTAATGTAAGCTTTCTGGAATACTACTCAGCCATCAAAAAAATGAAATCTTGCCATTTTCAACAACATGGATGGAACTAGAAGCTATTATGCTAAACAATATAAGTCAATCAGAGAAAGACAGTTATCATGTGATCTCACTGATACGTGGAATTTAAGAAACAAGGCAGACAACGATAGGGGAGGAGAGGAAAAAAAAAACAAACAAGACAAAACCAGAGAGGGAGACAAACCATAAGAGACTCTTAATCATAGGAAACAACCTGAGGGTTGCTGGAAGGGAGCCGGTGGAGGGATAGGGTAAGTAGGTGATGGACGTTAAGAAGGGCACGCGATGTACTGAGCACTGGGTGTTCTATAAGACTGATGAATCACTGACCTCTACCTCTGAAACCAATATTACATTATATGTTAATTGGATTTAAATTTAAAAAATAGATTTAAAAAATAAATAAAAGAAGCTAGGCATAAAAAAGAAAGACGTGTAAGCTTTCTGTATTTTTAAAGATTCAGAGCTGAAATGCTTCGTAAGTTTTTTTTTTACCTTCTTCATGTTCACGTGCATAGCTCAGCTTGACTTCACTGAAAGCGGTTGTATGCATATAAAAGCAGATGCAAAGCATGACTATTTAGTTCCCAAAGGAAGATAGAGATACCTTTAGACTGTGATCCACAGGAGAAAGGAGGTCATGGCTTGCTTGCCCCCTTTTTGGCATATGGAATGCTAGTCACTCAACACAAGTGTTCCTGTCTCCTTAAGAATTTGGAGCATACCCAAGTCTTGTCACCGGGACATGTTTTTTTAAGTCACGTGTAATTTGCTGACAAAAAAAAAAAATGTAAAAAGTCATGTCAAACTTCTCCAGTGAATCTGATCCAGGAACACATTTGATTGAATATTATAAGCACAGTGGGATTTTGAAAGAAGTGCAGGCATGAAAGAAGGATTTTAAATCCTAATGCATTTTAGAATTAAACCTGACAAGGACTTAATGAAGCCAGTGATACATCTTGAAATGCACAGTGAGCATCTGTAAATGAGAACTGCATGCATTTTGCTAACTGTGTCATCTGGGTGAGGCGGGTGGTGGGGAAGAAAAGAATTTATTTGTCTTACCCTTACGTGTTAGTTGGGAGAAGTACAGTTCTGGATTTGGACCTGAAGCCCTTCTGTTATTTGGATTTTGTTTTATGGAGCTCTACAGTATCAGACTCTGACCTCCTGACATCCATTTCATCACCTATATGCCATTGATCTCCTGGATCCGTGTTGGAATTTTACCTGGTAGAAATCCCTTTCCTGCTCTCTCTGTTGCTTCTGCTCATCTCATTGTAATAGATTCATGAATGAACATCCCCGAGATATTAATCTCAAATGATTATTTGGTGTTAAGCTTTGGGTCACATCTTGCTCAAATGAAGAGGCCCCTTTTGAGTGAAGTTGAAAATCAGGTTTTTTCCCCCCCTGTATGCTTATTTCCCGTTTAGGACTAAGTACTGATCTAGTCAATTGCTTAGTGGATAGGCTGCCCTGGCAAAGGATTCCTGGGCCATGCCTTATCTAACTGCTCCTTGCTCACTTTGAGCACATTTTTTTTTACTTTAAATTTATTTTATTTTTTCAGTGTTCCAAGATTCATTGTTTATGCCCCACACCCAGTGCTCCATGCAGTAGGTGCCCTCAGCACCCACAACCAGGCTCTCCCATCCCCCCCCACCCCTTCCCTCTAAGACCCTCAGTCTGTTTCTTTGTCCAGAGTCTCTCATGTTTCATTTCTCTCCCCTAATTACCCTACTCCCCATTTCCTTTCCTTCTCCTACTGTCCTCTATATTGCCCCTTAGGCATGTTGCTACAAAAGTTGACTATTCATCCCTTCTGATGGAGGCATAATATTCCATTGTATATACGGACCATATCTTCTTTATCCATTCATCTGTTGAAGGGCACCTTGGCTCTTTCCACAGTTTGGCGCTTGTGGCCATTGCTGCAATGAACATTGGGGCACATATGGCCCTTCTTTTCACTACATCTGTATCTTTGGGGTAAAATGTTCATCATCACTAGCTATCAGGGAAATTCAAATCAAAACCACACTGAGATACTACCTTACACCAGTCAGAATGGCCAACATTAACAAGACAGAAAACAACAAGTGTTGGAGAGGCTGCGGAGAAAGGGGAACCCCCTTGCACTGTTGGTGGGAATGCAAGTTGGTGCAGCCGCTTTGGAAAACAGTGTGGAGATCCCTTAAAAAATTAAAAATAGAGCTACCCTATGACCCTGCAATTGTTTTGAGTACATTGTTTACTTTCTCTGGTGCTATGTATTAATCCCTCCCTCCCTCACAGGCCCTCCAGCCTGGTATGCTTCAACTGATACCAAAGAGATCAGCACTTGAAAAGACCAACGGCGCCACTCCGGTCTTTAACCCCCGTGTTTTCCACTGCCAGCAGGCTCTGGCTAACCTGCAGCTCCCGCAGCCAGCGGCGTTCATCCCTGCAGGTGAGGACAGTGCTCCGGGCCGCGCGAGTCTAGCGATGCTGTGAGCTTTAGTGCGAGCTGTCAACGGGTGTCTGGGTTGGAAATAAGACAAGGCCATCACACTTGATCTGCCAGTCTATAGAAGCAAATGTTTCTATGATTCCTTAAAAGTAATAGTTTGAAATCAAACGAGGAAACACTGTCGACATTTTTCTTTTTAGTATTTCTTAGTTTTTGCTTCTGATGATTGTTTCACTTGGTTCGGTCTCAAACTAATTCCTTGACTCTTAGGTATCCCTTGAAAAGACACTGGTCACCCCTCAAAGAAAAAAATGGTTCCGGCTTCAGCACTGCAAAAATATATCTGTATATAATCTGTATATCTTTGATATACCAAAGATAGTGATAATAAAACTACCCTTAAGCTTTTATTGTAGTTATAAGACTAAGTATAGCATGTGTGTGTGTGTCTGTGTGTGTGTGTATCTCACATACTTTTGGCCTTTAATTCTTATACCAGTTAATATAAAAAATAGAGCAGTTTATCATATTTTTCTGATACTATGCAGGGTATTTTGTTACCTTCTACATTCAAGTGTATGTAATAGCATAACAATTTTGTACCAAATTGAATAGCAAATTTTGTTCAAATAAATATTACATATGAGGGGAAATTACTCCTCTTCCTGTGGTTCAGTACTTTCAGAATGAGCATATAGTCTAACCACTGGGAGTAAAAATACAGGAGATTTCTTTTTTTTTACCAGAATCATAAATGCCCCAGTTGGGAAACTATTATTAAATGAAGCTGACATGCTTTAAAATTAGTTTAGAAGGCCTTAGTAATTATGTAAACATACTAAACACATAGTATTGTTTACCTACATTTGAAAACACCCATTGGTTAATTAATAAGTTAATCAGCTAATTAATTTAAAAGGAAACCATAGAAAATCAGTCTTTAACTAATCACAGTATTTCTTTATTTAAAAAACAGAATTTTTATAGTTTTTACACTTTTTTGCTGGATATGGTAATTTAAAGTCTAGATTCAGGAGCAAAGTATCAGAAAACTCCCTTTTCCCTTTAATTAATAGCAAAATTAAAACTTGTTGGGCTCAGCGCCCCCTCTTGAGGAAAAGCCTATTTGCCCTATGTTCATCATCAGGTTCATGGTTGTGAGGTGGACAAGGCTGCGGTAATAGGGGTCCAAATAAAAATGCAACTTAAGTGAGGTAATTCCTTTAAGGAAAAAATTAATGTTCATTTTTATACCTAAGAATCCAAGAATTACTTTGATTACCTGAATTGGGGAGCTTAAAATTAAGGTATAATTGTAAGCATGGGAGTTTACTGGATTTGCATGTGCTCATTAATTAATATAGCAAAGAATATCTTTCTAGTTAAAAATGATTTCTCTCCATAAAGATTTAATAATGAACTCTCTTTCCTTTACTTTTCCCGCTTTTCTGCATGGCGTACAGGGCCAATACTGTGCATGGCGCCCTCTTCAAGTGTTGGTAGGTTTTGTACGAACATTCTCACCTTTTTCTAATAAGAAAAAAAAAAGTATTTTTCTGTCATGACTGTGAAAGAGAGAGTGACTGACTGGGTGATGTGGTTCATGGGCCACCGGGTTGGGAGGAAGGGGCATTCGGAAAGAGTTAGGGCACAAAGAAGAGAGAAAACAAACAGCAGGTCTACACTCTTGAGTCCTAGGTGATCGCCACTGGAGCCAAATGCTGACCCTGCCATTTCTCTCCTTTCCTCCTGAAAACTGCAGCTGAAATATTTTTGAAACATTTCCTTAGCCCACCAGAATGGGCAGTTTCATTCTTAGCTTTACATCCGTTCTTTCAATGTTCTTCCCCTCTTCCCCCCACCACAGTTACCCAGAAGATCTTAATCATTCAGTCCTCTGCGTTGATAGGGGATGAGTTAGGCAAAGCTAGAACCTTCTCTCATGTTCTGGGATGAATTCTGTGGTGTTCTGGGAGGAAGTGCCAGGCACATGGGAATCAGGCCCAACAGAATCGTTTCAAAATGACTCTTTGGGGATATGTGATTCTTACCAATCACTTACCCGGAGATCCTTTAATCAGTCACCAGTACAATCTGGCAGCCATCTCAAGACCATTTTTATATCACTAACACTGAAGAAGACAAGAAAGTGACTTGTTTCCATTGTAGCAATTCTCAGTTCCTCCAGTCCATGGGTGCAGACCAGAGGGCAACAGCTGCATTTGATGCAGGGAAGAATTGTCCCACCTCACCCCGCACCCCACCACGTCCTATCAGTCCGATTCTTTTCATCCTTTTTGAGAGTTTGCCACAGCCTGACCTCCATCCTGTTGGTTGACCAGAGTAGATGCAGAACCCAAAAGGGACAAACAGGTTCATTGAATACAAAGGTCAAGATGACACACAGTAGTAGCACTTAGGAACGGAGCAGGGGTGACCGCTGGCCTCGGAGGTGGGGACCTCCGTTATGGAAGGATCAGCTGTCCCCTGTAGGAAGTAAAACATGTCCACCGATACTAACAGGAGCATCACGCACGCATGGTTTAAACAGACTTCTACAAGTTGGAGAACTGCATCTCTTTCTTCACATTTTGTGACACTCTCCTCTCTCCCCCCGCCCCCCGCCGGTCTTTTCACCTAAGAGCTCTGGAATGCAAACCGCACGCTTCAGTGCTCCAGAAGGGAAAGCAGGAGTGTTCTTAGAATCGGCACGTGATACAGTAAGGGATGTCTATAGGTAACGGGTAACTGGAGATAGGCTTAAGGGGTAACTACAGTATTTCTATTAATCACCACTTGGGGTACATTTGTAGTTTCTGTGACATTGTGTATATTGATTTTCCTCTCTCCAGGCCATTTACTTTCTCTACTGTAGGCTTACAGAAAATCTGAATTCAATGGATGGAGACATAAATTATTATATATGCACGCTCGCCATTCGTGCCGTACCATTCACACGTCAGTTTCTTAGTTTGCTTTCCAAAATGAGCTAGAAATGAGAAAAGCATCCCAAAAGCTTTTAAAATGAGATACAAACTAGAAAAGGTGAAAAAAAAATCCTGAAAGAGATGTGACAGCTGCCAGCCCTAAAGTCGTCTCTTTAATAATTGTGATGAAGACAAGGTTATGTTGGATATTTAGTGGGAAGGACCCCATGTGTTTGTTTGAAAAACAGTCTAGGTTTCCAAGGGATTTGCCAGAGGGTACTTAAATCCTGCGTGCATGGTTCCCTGTATTCTTCATATCTGCTCCCCCATCATATACCCACCAGTAGAACTGCCTTTTTTTTTTTTTTTGCATGTAGATCAGGTGAGTCTACCTGTTTAACTATCTCTTTGCGCCTGCCAATCTAGTGGCGATACTCAGGTCTCTAAGTTCCCTAACCCAAGCACCAATTGACACTTTCCTACTCATATTTCAGATGTGCCTCCCAGTCAGTTGTCTGCTTGACTAGGTATTCCGATAGCTAGCCTTGGTGAAATCAACCTGTGTCATAGGCGCTTATCGTAACCCCTTCCAAAAATGGGGCCTTTTAAGTCAACTACATAATGGGTTTCTGCTAAACAACTAGCTGTTGAGAACGATTCCATTTTCCTTAATGGTGACTATAATTGGCTTTCCCCTTTTCTCTTTTTAAATTTTCCCCCTTCCACGCTGTGTTGCTTTGCACTGACTGTGATTGCATGCTGCACCCCGGTGTGTGTCCATTATGATGATGTCACATGGCTTGTTGCTGTGGTACCTAACCACACCCCATCCCATCGTTTCTGTCCTGGTTGCATAAATCCTCCACCCTCCCGTGTGTTGCTTCCATGGTTTCCTACTGAAAGTGCCCATGATGCACGGCGCACCTCCTACCACTGTGTCTGCAGCAACAACACCTGCCACCAGCCTTCCCTTCGCTGCAGCAGCTACGGGCAATCAGGTTTGGCCATTTCTTTTACCTGTTCAGACCTAGACAACTACCGTGTGTTGGTGAGGCCCCAGTATATGCCTTTGGGATTGGCGGGAGACATTGATCCGACCTCCTGTGTGTTTCTGAAGCAGCCATTACATTCAGAACTTATGTTTTTGTGTATCTTCTGCACGGGTGTATCTGCCACCCATCCTGCGATCAAGCAGCAGTTTTCTCATTTTGAATCAGTTACCGGAGGTTGCTCTTCTTGTGCTATGCTCGCGATCGCCGCTGTCACACCAATCCTCAAACACATATACTAAGTACTCCTTGAATGCTTCCTCATTGGTCAAGAGAAGAATTTATTTTATTTTATTACCATTGTTTTGGCTATTGCGTTTGAACTTTCACTTGGTACTATCATCGCCTTCTACCTTCAGATCTGCTGGAAAGAAAGCCAAATAACACACTTCTTTCCAGGGCACAGATAACCTTATCATTATCCCGTGATGACATCAGAGATGTCACACTGACACTCTGACACTCGGTGACACTCGGCGATGACATCAGAGATCTCACACGGACATTAGATATGCCTGTGTTGTTGTGATTTTCATTTGCTTTAGGTATTTACAGGCGGAGTCCCAAGACACATTTTAAACTGGGGGAGAGTCTCCAAATTGTCATGAGATACACACAAGACTCATCATGTAACGTGAGGGCCGTTCTGCCTCAGTAAGGTGGTAACCACACTTCAAGACCACACGCTGCACAGCTGCTTTAATTACAAGTGTGCTAAGCACACAGCACATAGAGTATGAATCCACTGGGGGAATAAGCCGCATTCTGATCTGTGCTTTGAAAAACAACTATTAGTGGATATGGTTCATATGTCTCAGTTTTTCTGTGAAATTGATTATGCTTTTTAATTGCCATGTCCAAATAGTGAACAAAAGAAATGCGATTCTCTCAAGAAACTATTTTAATCTACAATCTTTTTTACTACTATAGATACCCCCATTATCAATAGATGAACTGAATAGCAGCATGTTTGTTTCACAGATGTAGAAGTTACCAGTAGAACAGTAAGTTTCTTTAAGTATTAATATGAATAATATTTATAGATATCTCTTATTTACACAGTTGCATCTGCTAAAGTCTTTAGTAAATATTTTCATTAATAGGCGTTGCTTATAACTTAGAGCTTGAGGTAAGCATTCCAACTTTTCCAGATTGAAATGTGGAGAGCAAATACACAAATTTTTCTATGAAAAAATGACAGCCAGTACTGTGTTTTCCCAATGAGCTTACAAATTCTGAAATGTTTTCCTGTTATTAAAGGAGTGTGAGTTGTCAGCCCAAGGCACAGATCACTTTTGAATATTAATTCTTTAACACTTCTCTAGCTTCATTTTGTTGTTGTTGTTGT
Source organism: Spilogale gracilis (assembly GCA_004023965.1). Lineage (NCBI taxonomy): Eukaryota > Metazoa > Chordata > Mammalia > Carnivora > Mephitidae > Spilogale > Spilogale gracilis. The sequence continues at coordinate 20,116 of PITA01002565.1, read as the reverse complement.
TGAAGCAAAGCAATTTTGTCACAGTCTGACTACAATGAGTATCTTAAAGACAGTCAGCAATATGCTTCTCCCATAATGTCGTAAAAGATCGTGCTTTTTACACTCTGCCATTTTGTGTTGCTTTCCATGTAAGTGTATCAGAATTGCTCCAGCTGTTTTGAATTTTGAGTGACATAATTTAGTAATGTAATCATTATTTTCATTCAAATTGTGGCTTTAAAAAAATTGTTGTTGTTGGATTCCCCTTCTGATAGGGACTTACTAAACAAGTGTACGAATTCTGAATTGCATTAGTCATTGAAAGTTTGAGATTCTCATGACTGGAGCATTTCATCTCATTGACGGAGGTGATGGTTCTGTTCGCTTGGTGAACTCATTCCCCAAAACCCGGCCCAGAACATGAACTCTCTCCTGGACGGAGCGTATGGCTGATTGCACATTAGACCATTAGACAAACATGTCCCTTTAGTCATAAGGAATGTTTTAAAAAGACAGCTTTGAGTACATGGAATAGTGGAAGTAGCTGTAAATTGTGGTTATTTTCAGGGGAATTATTTGAGGTGGTGGCAGCTTGGGATTAGCCTCAAACAGCAAATAGGTTTTGCAAAGATCTGCCTGGTTCTCGTGGGCTGTTCTACAATAAAGTAAACAAAAGTTGACAGATACAATGACGACCTTTCCAACAATGCATGTTTGAGAATCATGATTCCTTTTCGCTAGATTCCATTAGAAAATTTAGACGTATTTGGCACACAGTAATCACTTCCATATGTAACAGATGTTGAAAATTTCTCCAAAGGTCAAAAACGTAATTTTGTAAAATGCTATAGACCTAGATTTCACATCTTTGCTATTCCTGCGTGGCTCCAAACCACTCAGATAAAAAAGGTTTAAAGTAGATTTGATATTTGCATATTTCAAAATGGTGGGTATCAAACGTGTTTTCCCAATGTGCGTTTGAAGGAAGTTGAAGGAAGTAGAGAGATGGGTGGCTGTTCACCTGTGCGTTCAGGCGTTGTGTGGATGATTCCTGAAATGCCTGAGCACATCTCTGTCACCTTAAGGCAGTTCTGTCATGGCCTCACTGAGAGAAAGAGTGAGAAATATTAAGGGGTTATTGAAGTAAGAGCTGGGATACTTGTTCTCACTCTTTCTCTCTTTCTCTTTTCTTTTCCTTTTTTTTTTTTTGTTTCCATTTCAGTTGAAATTCTGAACAACAGAGTTACGGAGTATCAAGATCTCTCCATGAGAACCTCCATATGGCCTTTCCATGTATATTCTCGTAGGTCCTCTTCTATCAATGCAACAATAAGTGTGGTGCGGCCAATATATTAAACAAAACATGTAGACCAACCAACAGATTCAGTTGACAAAACCAACAAAGCGTTTAACAGTCAGTGGAGATGTTAAAACAAAACATGCATAGAAAATGAATAACTAACATCTATCTTATTTGAATTAGTAGGTAGTAGTAGTACGCAACTGTAAAGTTTTGTAGTTTGTTGCATTATTCTTTGTGATTTTCCAGTAATCATTATGCTCAGTGAATCTCCACAGTGGACTGTGCATTCTTGGTGGGTAAACGTTCTTCTGTTTGGAAGTGTTACCTTACTGTTTTGTTTACACAATAGTCTATTGGGTTGATTTAGAATGTAACAAAGGTATCCAGTACCGTTCTCCTCACTATTGTATTGTGGTGTGTTGTGTTAGATTTTTACATACTATAGTGTTTTTCTCTAGATGTGTGGTTTTTGATTTCAACTAAAATATTTCTAATGGGAAACAGAAATATGTGTGTTTGAAAAACATAACAGATTGATGTTAATATGCTTTCTCTCTCTTCAGAACATTTCTGTAGGTTTCTTGGGGCAGACATTCATCATAAACATGTACGTGTATAATTTGTACCTGCCAATCTGACCCTGCATAATACAATCGCATGACTAGGGTTTTTTTGGGGAGAGAGAGAAATAATTACCTGCAGAAAAAAAGCGAACTTCTCACTCCTCAAAAATCTTGCAGAATTACGGTTTACCTTTAAAGGAATTTCTCAGCATTTATGTGAAGTGCCCATTACGTTTCTTGTGGTTCAAGGATCCTATCTCCTAGGTTGAGCATCTAAAGCTCAGCCATTTGTCAACTTCAGCTGAAGATTGGTACTTGGAGGCTTAAAGATATGCTAATTGTAGGTTATAAATTAAACCAGGAGGTGAGGGCGTGGAGGTAGTTTTCACGTTTTAGGGGAAAGTGCATGAAAACCATTACGACGTAACCTTTTACACAAGTGCCATTCTCTGGCTGAAAATGGTGCATGCTCTTTAGACTACTCTTTGAATAATAAGAGGCAGTCTTGCACAAGTCAGGGGGAAAGGGAATTGGTTCCAAGTGAGGCCTTTCCTTCCCGAATGGACAGCCTCCTCCACTGATCACAGCTGGAGCGTGAGTATAGGTCTGGAGAAACAGTGGGGGTGAGGAGGAGGGTAGGAAGACATTTCAAGTGAGTCTTTGGTTTACTTACAACTGCTAGGAAGGCTGTCCACAGTTGACTTTAGCTTCAGTTCATGCAAATTTCCAGTTCTGTTGAACACTTCAGCGAAGGAGCTAGCCTCCGTGTCAAGGTGCCTTCCCAGACTTTATTGACAACAGAGTCATATCGTAAGCAAGCCTTTTATTGTTTCTTCATTTAGATTTGTTGGTTTTTATATGTATTTGAAAATTGTAATAGAGAGGTTCTCAGCACCCTTTGGATGAGACAGACCAGCTGCGCTCCATGGAGCTGAGCTGAATTCACATTACTAAACCTCGTGAGATAATTGTACAACCAAGTGAAATAGCAATTCGTATGGTAGGGTATTAAAGTTACCATTGCTGAAACCATAAGATACTTCACATCAACCTAGGTTTAATATTCTCTACTAAATACATATTCTCTCACTAGAAAGCACACAGTCAACAAATTTAATATGAATGGCAGGTTTGTCTTCCTTCATGAAAATGACAAGCCAAGAGAAAATCGAATTTAGGATACCTTAAGCTGGCTAGCAGCGTTTGAATCCCAGAATGATGGAGTTGGTACAACCTTCTCACGAGGGATGAAACTGGGGCCTGGGCACGTGACCTGCCCACTGCTGCCTACCTAGTCGGTAGCAGTCAGATGCAGAAAAATCTCCCGACTTTTAGTTGTTCCTCTGTTTCACGCTGTTGGTGCTTCAGAACATTCAAGACTCCATCCCAAAGCAGATCCATTCTGCTCACAGTACAAAAGAGCAAAAGGAGCTGCGTGGGGGTTATATCCCATTGTTCTTGATTATCGATCCCCAATCACAGTCATCAGTAATTTCTAATTGTCACCTGTTAACAGTATTGCCCGGAGTTAGAGAACCAGAGGTGTTCAGAACTTTGCCTGTTGATTCTTTGAACCACTTCATTTCAGTTTCCCAAAATCTTAACCTTGTGAAATAGCTTGTGTATAGAACCCGTGCTAGTGCCTCTCCAGAAAGGCAGAGCTAATCCCACGAACCCAAGAAGGAAGCACCTCAGCTAGTCCGGGGATCTTCCTTAAAGGGTATAGAGATGTCTTCAGTGTGAAATGAACTCTTTTGTGTAGTTTTGATGTTTTGATATGACGTACTGTCTCATTTAACCTTTTAAACTTCTGACCAGAAGCCTAGCGTACAGTAGTTTTTATGATGCTGTGAGCGCTGGAAGACATTGGTGATGACTTATTTTTCAGTAAGAGGTTCAGTGAAGGATATTCAGGGTAGTCGCAGTTTGGGTGCCGTAATATTTGATAGAACTGACATTTTAAAAGTTACTGTGTAAGTGAATTTAAAGAAAGAAGATTCAAAGCACTAAAGTTTTGATGAGATGCAGAAGAACGTTGACAAAAGTGCAACTGTAAGATAGCACTCTTTAAACGAGTTGTGCAATGACTTAATGCAGATTCTCTTTATTCAAGAAAAGAAACGAAGAAAGAAGAGTCATTAGACTATAAATTTCCAGTTAAAAAGCCAAGTCACAAAACTAATCAGTGACTCTAAACAGTGATTTACCAGATGAATTGTATATATAAAATTCTAACCAATTGTGATTCTTAGTTGACATTTTATAAGCTTTGTATTGTACAAGGACTTCTTATTTATCCAAAATTATAATTTTTGTCCATTTCTCTTAGCCTTTTGCAAAAATAGGCAAGAGTACTGAAACTTGGGTAAAACAGGTCAAGTATATAGAGAAAATAATCTAAAATTACCTGTTAAGGGGGTTTAGTGGTATCAAAAAAAATTTTTAAAGGCACTATGTAACAGAAGTATATTTTAAAAAGGGATTAAGATGTAATGAAAACCAAATGGATTCATAAAATCGCTATTTAAATACAGTATTTACTTTTGCAATTGGAGCATGATTCTCTAACCAGCTGTTGCATTTCATCTCACTTGTCTAGACTAGAGTCTAATTTGTAGTTCATTGTCATGTGAAAAGTCATCTTCTCCCTCCTCCATCAACCTTAGCCATCCGTTTTTGAACATGTGAAAGCACTTTGATCTTGCCATTAAGTGTTGTCCCGCACCATGGGGCTGTGTTCACTCAAGTTCCGACTTGCTTTAGTCTATAGCGTAGGCTGTAATGCCTAGAGTGATTAGAAACTAGAATCTTCTTTCTGTTTCCTCTCCATTTCTACACACATTGAAATAGAAGTGGGGAAATAGGCTCTCCCAGTTGTGTTGAATAGATGTGGGAAGATAGTGGCCTCATCATTAACTTTCCCAGTGCCTGTCGAAGGCACTAGAATGAATAGTACCTAAAAGTATCACAACTTTTTTTTTTTTTTGCAAACTTAGTTGATAGCGTCATCAAACTGTAGATAATAATTGTAGAGCTATGTTCTGAGCACCAAGTCACTAACTGGTGCCAGGTTTTCATTTTTCATTTTAGGTTTTAAGGTTTTTATTAGACTGCATTTTTATATCTCTAAGTCACGAACGAATTTAACTTTGCCAGGAGAGTTAGAGAAAAGTTTAAGATTTTGCTACATGTACTCAACCCACCTAGATAGGTTCTAAGCTGACACTGAAGCATAAGAAGATCCAGACTCTAGTCCGTAACTGTTCTTTACAATTCACAGTTTAAGAACAAACTTAACTTTATATACAAATAATAATTTTTAACTAATTATATTTAGTCGTTGCTTTAGCAACAAAACTACAACATGGCTACCTTTAGATATGTGGTTTTTTGTGCGTGTGTGATAATTTTACTTGTTAACTATACATGGTTTTTGACAGTATGAGCATGTAGAAAGCACAGCTCAAAACTCAGAGAAAACAGATCTGGCTGAATTTTTCTTTGATCCCAAATTGCCATGCGAAAACTGAATTTGTGTCCTTGTATCAGAAAGTCTTCTGATCAAAAAGTTTACAACACATGGATTCTAGAGTTAGACTTTATAGCTTATAGAATTTGTTGTGTAATAGGGTTTTTCCACAGTATTTCAACATTGATACATGATCATTGCATTTTTCGTCTATTACCAACCCTTTTTCATAACATTGCTTATTCCAAAGTATTCTATGCAGGAGGCATAGCTGTCCCTACAAAAATTCTCTTTTCTGGAATTTTGTATCAGCCCCGACACATCCAAATGAGGATTAAAGAATGATGGACGTATATTTTGAAATGAATTCGTATTTGTAAAACCATGCATAAATATACTGTGGAATGAGCCCATAACAGTGGTCTCAGTTAGGGTGCGACTGTGTGAGACACACCTTTTTTGCACTTATGTACATAGTCCGTGAACGCTATGCTTGGAGCTTTGTTTTTTAAATATAAGAGATCTGTGATAATAGTGAAAAAATTAGTAAGATAGAGTTATTTCTAAGGCCTTGAGAAGGAGGGGGGTTTTGCTAGAAGACTTAACTGAAGCACGATGTTCCTTTGCTGTTGGGGAGGATTTCTGGTTTGCTACAGTTCACCAAAAGAGTGAAAATCCTTCATCTTTTAGCAAGACCAGTAGGAAAGATTGTGGGCTTTTTAGATTAATCTCCATAGTAAACACACACACACACACACACACACACACACACTCACACACGAGGCAGGTTTCTAGCAAAGGTTTTCTTTTCTCAATGGTTGCAAGCAGTGAAATGCCCTTTAGGTTGCCAGATGGATAGATCCATTTTGATCAACATAGATTTCATCTTTCATAGAAAATTACCAGTTGAGAGATATCCATTACATCAACTAATATCCACATAGCAACAATCAAGAGTGCTAACATTCACCGCTACTTCTTTAAAATTCAGTTCCCAAAACGCAACTGGCAACCACTGAAGGACTTCATTTTACAGTTAAATGTAAACTAGAATCTTTTCGGGGCATTTCGTTCCTTCCAACAAAAGAAAAAACATGCCCCTGGCTCAGGTTTATACATGGCTTTACTTACCTTATACCTGTTCAGTGGAAGCTGCTCTCTGACTTCCCTTTACCAGATTGGAAAGTGCTTCCCAGTGCCCTACCACCTTGCACTGTTTAAACTAAACAGAAGAGATCCAGCCCAAATCTCACACATGCAGGAGCTGGGAAAGGATGTTTCAATCAGACCATCTCTGTCAATTTTAGCTCCCTGATCACCTACCATTCCCCCATCTAACTTTTCGTTGCCTCTAGGCAGTGGGGTTAGAAAGGCGTGAAGATAGGTGAGCATGGGTACTTTGAAGCCTTCACATCCTGGGATGTATTGTGCTTGCCTTGGACAGGGAACCCACCCTGGGGTCAGGGCCCATTGGTTAGAAATTTCTCTCCCCCCCCCCTTCATCCCTTAATCACTTAGAGTCAGCTCTACAACTAACAGCCTGATCATCTGACCAGCGTTTCCACTGGTACAAAATGTAAGCATTCATGCATTCTATAGTTAGGGACTCCAACTCGCACCTCATCGCCAACATATTTTCCCAACTTTCCGTGTGTTCTTGTGTTGACATTTCCCTGTGAACCTATAAGCCACAACAATATAGTTTCATAAGGTCGAGAGAAATATACAATTTTAAGTGAAGAAGAATCATCTATGATACAGTAAGAATGAACCTAGAAGCGTCATGAAAGATAACCAATTAATTGATGGATGTTGTCTGTGCCGACCGCCATTGGGTCATACTCTTTGGAGCTGAAACACAGGGGCTGTGTTTCAATGAGTCAGATTAGAGAAGGAAACATAACAAAATGTGAATGACTTGAGGCCCAAAAAGGACCTCTGCTATTAAACTCAGGAAAGGGCTTCATTTGCCTAGTCCATACAGTTTCCAGCCCCTCCACTTGGCCTTGCCTAGGAAAGAACCACCCATTAGTACTCCAAAGCAGGATGATTCCACAGAAATGTTATCTTTAAATAGAACCCATCCTCAATAATAGTAGACCAAAAAAGAAAAAAAAATGTATCACTGGAAGTCCCAACTATTTGAAGGTATTGCAGAAATTCTCACTAGTCATCTTCTACATCATATTACTTTGATTTTTTTAAAAAAGTACCTCTGTAACAAGACCTAAAAGTAACCCCACTTTAGGCCATGCCCTTTTCTCCCAAAACACACAGCCTAAAAATTTATCTGTCATCGAACTGCATGGTTGAAAAGCTTTATTTCTGTATATGGATGCTAGCTGTTCATGATGGAAACCAAATTATTCTGTGTTGCTATGTCTTTCATGTCTAGCAGTTGAGAGAATGATATGACCATCCTATTATTGGCTTCTGGGGTTGCCCTTTTCAAAATAAATTTCCTTTTATTATTGCTGTTGCTGCTTTAATTCTTAGCAAACGAACCATTTGTTATCATACCCCCAAATTACAATCACTTACATTTTAAGAAAAGATGTTCCTAAATGTAACTTTTTTTAAAGGGCTAACTTTGTGCATTTATATAACAACAGTCCAGTACAGTGTAGAAGATGAAGCACAAATTGGGACAAAAGAGTGTCAATTTAAAAATACCTGTAGATAAGATGATTATTAGCCACGTGCAACAATTGTGGATTTCAATAATGACCACGATATTTCACAAATGAAAACTCTTCCCAACATATTTTGCCTCCAAAATGCCATAGTTCATTCCCTCAACTGCTATCAATAGGGTAGATGCTTTGATTTGTTTCCATTCCCCCCCCCAAGTTGTAGTGCTGTCCTGCTCATTTGTGTTTAGAGGCGTGTGTTTTGCAAGTCATTTTAGTATGCTACTTCTGTTGTTTATTTTTGGTTCTTTTAATAAAATGCGTGAATTTCATGGTTCTGTCTTTTTTTATGAATCCATATTCACACATTAGGAGTTTACTTAAAAGTTGTTCCTGTTCTACCTAGTATATCAATCCTAATATTTAGTAATTCTAGTATAAAATTCAAATTTATGACTTGGTCCCAAGTTCTCTTTCATACATAGAAGAAATCTATTTCCAAATATACCTGCAGTATTATGAATCATATAAATAATACACTCATTGTATTAGATGTATTATTTCTCTGATACTGAAGTTACTAACACAAGAAAGTCACATTCGTATTTTAGTAAAAAAAAAAAAAAAAAAAAAAAAAACTAAGCATTTTGAGACAATGCTTGCCGGCTTCTATTGTGCTTCAGAAATTCTGAGGCATTTCCTAAGATCCATTATTAGAAGTTCGTGTTTTCCAGTTATTCCTTTCTATCTTGCATCTTCAGTGGAACATATGAAATCAGAGTTGTTCATTCCGGCTTTTTTTTTTTTTCAAGAAGGGCATCAACAGTTTCATAACAAGGAGATGCATGAATTTTTCCATCACAATGTTTTCTCTCACTAAAAATTGCTTTTCTCTGACAAATGTAACTCGGTAATACTTTATTCTGTCAGCTTTCTAAATACTTAAAAACACTGGCCACGGTTTGGTAGTCAGGCTGATAGAAAATGGAGGTGAAGAGGCTTTGGATGAGAGGTTGGGACAGATATGAGTATTCTTCTCGGGTCTAGAACTGTGCCGGGGGCCAATAGGAGGTCCGATGTCTGCTGATCCTACATAGTTAAGCGCTCCCTTGTCCCCCATGCCCCACCTTACTCTTTCTGAGTGTGGCATTTCCCGATAAGCCGACTTGGAGCCCTCAGGTGTGGTGTCCATGTTTCTGTGAGTCTGTGATAATCCCAACATGAAGACCAGTTCAGTATATAGACATTTACAAAAGGTCTTTAGCCTCTTCTGGATTCAGTTTACATCTTCTTTGAAACTGCCATGTGATAGGTAAGAATTCAGGGCAGGCATTCCCAACCCCAAAGAAAATGGAGTTTCTATTGGGCCAGAGGGAGATTGACCCGCAGGCAAAACCGGATGTACACTGTTGACCTTGGCACGTTTCAACCTCTGTCCAGCAGCGTTCCAAGAGCCTGGTGATGATCACACTCCAGTGGGGGTCTAATGCCGATACCCAGCTGATAGTCAACAGAGGGACACACATACTCTGATGCGTTTTTTTTTTTCCTCTTTCTCGTACTGGCCATGCTCATTTACTGAGCCCTTCCAGATTTTCCTTTCAGTGCCTGGACTTAGCTTTTCCCTTATGGCAGGAGGACCGTGGGTATATGGGGCCTAAGAGCCGAGAGCTCCACTGATAGCAAGGACAGCCACCTGGGTGGAAGGGTAGGTTTGTGAGAGGAACAGCAGGTCCGATTCCTGGCCTTACAAACAGATACTGAAGCAAAGGCACAGCATTCCAAAATGGAAATCAGAAGAAGAAGAGATCAGTGTGAGAAGGAAGTTCTGGTCGTGCGTGGAAATGGGGTGCAGTGCAGCGGCAGGCAGATCACCTGGGACAAAGCGGAACAGATAGAAGAAAAATCATAGGTTTTCCCGATGAGCATGAGGGAGGTTGCCTCCCCTCCCCATGAACGATTCAGCGCATTGCATGTATGTACAGGTACAAAGAGGGAGATGGATGAACAGAGGGTAATGGTGTGCCCACAGCAAAAAGCAGTGGCGACCAACACTGGCTAAAGCAGCCACCTTGGTTGTTACCAGCAGGACCTGACAGTGCCAAAGGAATATGGGGAGCCTGTGCAGCCAGCATGCTTCTAAAGATGCTAGGGCTACAGAAGGTGATGGTCAACTCATTGAGGGTCAATGTCGGTCTTAAGGAGAGGGTGGGGGAAGAGATCGGGACTGAAACGTTGCCTTTAGCCTTCATGAACTCAAGAGTTGAAGGATTCTTTCTTGGGGAATTGGCAGTTAAGAGAGAAACATCTGTGTTAATTTTATATATGTGTATGTATATGTATATATATGTATATGTAGTGAGTGGTTATTGATGTGCCTTTGTTAACTATTTAATAAACATGTGTAGCTCATTCATTGTGTTTTGGTTCTCATCAATTTCTATTTACAAAGTCCCATGTTAAAGAAATCCATTACTGGCTTGTTGTAGTAGGAGAAGTGAAACTCACATGAATCCAGGCATTCAGTGGTCACAATCTGGGGCCCCAGGTAGGGGGCTGCTAATAAATGAGGTTTTGTGCCTCACTGAATCTCAAGCGAGCGTTCACCATAAACTGAGCATGAGCCAGTGGTAGAAACCACTGTAATAAGCACTCCCTTCTCCTGAAGGACACCATCAGAGATCTTTTAGATCCTAAAGATGCTTTGGACTTCCAGAGTCATTGGGGTGAGACTGTGGGGCCAGAGGGGCACTTGAGTCATTCAGGAAAAATGACCCAGGAGGGGCAGATATGCAGCCACAACCACAACTTTTGCCCTCTCTTCTCCACACCCTGGAGAGATGCCCCTGTGGTAGAAATAGACATGCATAGGTCCAGATACTGTTATGGGGCTTAGGGAAAGTTCAGTCCAAGAATAACCTTTGAGTGGTAACAGACTAAGAACACCCTTAAATGGCATTTTAAGATGATCTTGCCCACAGTTAGTGCTATGCCACTGGACCCTTCTCCCTCCCCATCTGCCCTCCATGTTACTTCTGGGGTCATTTTCCTAAGATGGAAAATTCATTATTTCTCTTCCCTGACTATAAATGGCCCAGGTCTCTTCACTGCCTCATGGGATAAAGCCTACACTGTAACAAACCAAACCACTGTTGGGGAAACACAATAAAGAACAAGAAATTCCAACCCAAAAATCCTGTTCACAGAGGCAGTAGTGAAAAAAATAACACTTGTTATTGGATGAACGTTAAACCAAAAGGGGACGCACACCATCGGCAGTCCACTCAGAAATCGCAAAGGGGGAAAGGAATCACCGCCTTGTACAGCCAAGTGAATGGACCCCATTACATACATGTTTACAAGACAAACAGTAACTGGTTCTCAGGTAAGAGGATTTGACAGCACCTTTTGTCATTTGTAGTTGGTCTTAACTTTATCCTCTAACTGGGGAGACCACCTGTGTTGGCTTTGTCCACAGGAGAAATAAACTTTCCGAATCCTTACCTCCCTGAGATAGTTTTGCAAATTGAAGCAAGGCATCCAGGGAAGTTAGGCTGTGACCTTCCTACAGGAAGAGAGATCTGAGGCTCCATAGCTCTTGATGTTTGCATTTCAAAGAGGGGGCTCCCAGGTGCGTGAGGAAAAGTGGGGGGATTGTGAGGCTAGGGAAACACATGTTTAGCCATTACTAAGATCTACGTACACTTGACAAGGACAGAGGAAGAAATTTTGTCAGAAAAGGGAGGGGTGAGAGGAAGTCTCTTCCCCTATTTCCGGCAAGGAAAACTAAGCCTCTTCTTTTCAATTTGTACCTGCCCTCACACCACTCACGTTTCCCAGACACATACCACAGTTTCCCATACCTCTGTGCAAATTTTCTCTCCACTTGAAACACCTTCCATCTCCTTCCACCCGTTCAAAACACGTTATTCAAGGTATAGATCGACTCTCAAGTCTTCCTTGAAGTCTTCTCTGGCCTTACCAGACACCACTGAGATGTAGCCCCCTTCCCTACACTTCTGATATTGTCTATATTCATGCTCCATTACACCGGGCTTCTCAAGGGCAAGAACCAAGTCTCGTTGATCTTGGTATCCTCTATGATGCCTCGAACAGTAGCCATGCAGTGGATGCCCAATAGATTTTTGGAGAAATCGTCAACTAGGGAATCAGAGCACTTTTATTGTAAAACAAAACAAAACAAAGTCAAACAAACAAACAAACAAAAACCCTCATTCAAATAAAAGGGATTTGTGTAACGATACAGGGAAATTTTACAAATTCCTATCGCGGGAAGAACAACACAGCCTCACAAAACTGGAAAATCATCATGTGGCTTGTTTTTTCTCTCTGTCTCTCTTCTCTTCCATTCTCTCTTTCTCTCTCTCCCCCCACCCCCTCCAGTCTCCTGCTTCTCTGAAAACCAGCTTTCTCTGCCCACTTATCACACTCAAGTGATTGATCAGGACTACTTCCAGAATGGTAGTCTTATCCTAAGAGTCCCTATCAGTGATAGCCTGCACCAGAAGCACCTGGAAGGCTTGGAAAAGATAGATTGTTGGGACCCACTCAAGAGTCTCTGATTCGGTAGCTATGCGATGAGGTATGCGAATTTGCATTTCTAACAACTTCCCAAATTGTTCTGATAATCTGGGGACATACTCTGAGAATGATTGATCTACTGGCCCTTCAGACTTGGTTCCCCACAGTGGACTCAGTCGATGGGTCCCAATGCCTGATTCTCATGAGAGAATTTGATTGGTGAGTCAGATGCCCATCCCGGTAACATTCAGTTGTGTTCAAAAGGCTGCAGTCACACCGTACATATGAAAGGTTGCCTCTTTGAAGCTGTGGGCTGGGAAACATTCAAAGGAGGCAGTTCTCTAGCACAATCACTCCCATGGTTCCTTTCAAAGCTCTAAGAATTTCCACACTGAGCTAGCTCCTGGGTCTATACGGTTCACTGTAGCCAATAACCATCTATTGGCATCTCCAGCCACTTGTCTCGAAGTAAATCTTTACCCTCGTCCCGAAAGGCATAATATCCCCCAAACGGGCTGCTCCTCCACCCAGCTGTCCGAGCAAGACCCCTGGGAATCTTACCTTTGACTCCCTGCCCACACATCCTCTCTATCAAGTCCTACCAATTCCATCACGGAGGTATTTTCTCTCTCCCCAATATACCTGGTTAGTTGAACTTGACACCTTGCCTCGGGTGCCGTTTTCCTCCAGTGCATCCTTCACCCAACTGTCACAGTGATCTCTTTCAAACAACTTCCCAGTCTCAGCTCTCAGGCCAGCTGTGTTGGGCCGGGGACAGCAAAGGCCTGGGCCTGTCCTCTCCGGCAGCACACAGCGTCAGATCTTCCTACATCCATGCCATACAAAAATTCTCATGCTGTGTGTACTTTGATGGAATAGGAAGAAAGATTGGGACGCTCTTATCTAAAACTCAAGTTTGACGAAGTTAACTCCTCTGTTTAAAACCTTTCAGTAACTCCCTATAGGACTCAGGATAAAGCCTAAACACACCTTAATAGCCTCTAACATCTGGCATAATCCAGTCCCTATTTAACTCTCCAACCTCATCTCTTGCCACTGCCTGCCTTGGATTTGCTTCTTCAAATGCAGGTAGATGCTTGTAGTTTCCAGAACACGCCCTGCTATTTCATGCCTGCGAGCCATTGCTCGTGGTTTCCTTTCTGTCTAGAATGTTCACCCTCCTCCTTTTTACCCACCTAGCATCCTTTGAGACCAGGAGAGTGGCAAAGCACCATATCCTTCAGGAAAACTTCCCTGTCTGCTTCCCACCAGCAGTAGTGTGCCCCTCTTTGAAACTCTTATAATACCTTCAGTATATGACTGTCATTGGATTTACCATACTGCATTAGAATATGGGCCACTTCTCCCACTAGCCTGCAAGTGTCTGTATTTCCAGCCCCCAACACAGTGATGTAAAATATTATCATACAACTCAACAACGACAGCAACAAATAAATGACTGGATTCAAAAATGGATAAAGGATGGCCTTGAACAGATATTTCTCCAAAGAAAATATACAAATGGCCAATAAACACATGAAGAGTGCTCAACATAATTAATCATTAGGGAAATGCAAATCAAACCTACAATGGGTTACCACTTCACACTCATTAAGATTGGTATCACTTAAAAATGGAAAGTACCTAGTATTGGTGATGATGTGGAGAAAATAGAACCTCTTGCCTTGCTGTAGCCATGTAAAATGGCACCGCCATTATGGAAAACAGTTTGCCAGTTCCTCAGAAAGTTAAACGTAGAATCCTATGAATCAGCAATTCCACGCGCAGGAATAGACCCCAAAGAATTGAAAGCAGGGACTTGAAGAGACACCTGTACAACAGTGTTCATAGCAGCATGATTTACAATAGCCGAAATGTGGAAAGAATCCAAGTGTCCATCAACAGATGAATGGATAAATAAATGTGGTATATAAATAATTCATAAAATTATATAATATATAAGACATATAAAATGTGGTGTATATATATAATGGGATATATTCAGTGTTTAATAGGAAATTAAATTATTAATTAAATTATTTAATTAAATTATTGAAATTCTGACACACACTATGGATGAACCTTGAGAACATTATGCTAAATGAAAGAAGCCAGACAAAAAAGGGCACATACTGTATGATTTCATTCATATTCGGTGTTGGAAATGGCAAATGCATAGAGACAGAAAATGCAATAGAAGTTGCCAGGGGCTTGGGGGCATTGCGAGCTATTGTTTAGTGGGTACAGAGTTTCCATTTGGGATGGTAAAAAAGGTCTGGAGCTGGGTAGTGGTGACAACTGAACAACATTATGAAAATAGTTCACTGAATTGTTAAAATGGTTAAAATGGTAAATTTTATATACATAACCATATTTTTTTAAATGTAGTATCATGTGTTGAATGAACAGATCATAGAAATGCCCTTTTGTCCTCTCTGGCAGCTTTAGACTTGAGATTTGTCACAGATCTCTTAATGGTGTTTCATACAGTTAACCTTTTTTGAATACTTCTCCCATAGAGAATAAAAAGAAATTATTCAGACTTAGATTCTGTTATAAAAGAACTTAAAAAAACCAAGAGAGTTTGAAAAAATAATGTTAAGATTAAGTCTCGTTTTGTGGCAAATAATAGAAATTTAGTCAAATCAGTGTAGATGCTATGAAGATACAAAATGGGTCTATTAGTTCTCCAACTTAAATGTAGCTGATGAACTGACTGATAGGGAATTTGAAGCCTTTCCCTCTGCCTCTCACCAGATGGTTGTCCAAGGACCTTGAGGGTTTTATACATTCATAAACATTCAAAGAGAGACATTCTGGCTTTATATTCATACTAGTAAATATGCCCATTTTCTGAACTTCCATGTTCTTTTACTTTTTTAATGATTCTATTTATTTATTTGAGAGAGAGTGTGTGTGCGTGAGAGAGAGAGAGAGAGGGAGAGAAAGAGAGAGTGTGCGCATGTGCACACCAGCCAGGGTAGCGGCAGAGGGAGAAGCAGACTCCCCACTGAACAGGGAGCCTGAGATGGGGCTGGATCCCAGGACTCAGAGGTCATGACCTGAGTCAAAGGCAGTTGCTTAACCGACTGAGCCACCCGGGCACCTCAAATATGTCTTTAAAAGCAGATGACTCCATTGAAAGCAGGGACTCAAACAGATATTTGTACACCCATGTTCATAACGTGACAACAGCCAAAAGGTAGAAGCAACCCAAGTGTCCATTGATGGATAAATGGATAGACAAACTGTGGTCTATCCATACAATGGAATATTATTCAACCTTAAAAAGGAAGGAAATTCTGACACCTGTCATTACATGGATGAACTTTGGGGACATTATGCTAAGTGCAATAAGTCGTTCACAAAAAGACAAATACTGTGTGATTTTACAAATACGAGGTACCCAGAGTTGTCAAATTCATAGACACAGACAGTCGGTGGGGGCACCAGGCTGGCACAGTTGGTTAAGCATCCAACTCTTGTTTTGGCTCAGGTTGTGATCTCAGGGTCATGAGATCGAGCCTCCTGTCAGGCTCCATGCTCGGTGAAGAGTCTGCTTGAGATTCCCTCTCCCTCTGCTCCTCCTGCTCATTCATTCTCTATCATCTATCTATCGATCTATCTATCTATCTATCTATCTATCTATCTATCTATCTATCTATCATCTATCTATCTCTATCTATCTATCTATCTATCTATCTATCTATCTATCTATCTCTCATACATAAATAAGTCTTAAAAAAACAGATGGTGGCTTCCAGGGCCTGGGGACAGGAGGACTGGGGAGTTAGTGTTCAATAGGAGCAGAGTTTCAGTTTTGAAAGATGAAAAGAGTTCTGGGGATGGATGGTGGTGACAGCTGCACAATGTGAATGTGCTTCATGCCACATAATTATACAATTAAAAATGATTAAGATGGCCAAATTTTCAGCTTTATTGCGATGTAATTGACATATAACACATGTAAGTTAAAGGTGTACAATTTGATGATTTGATACACATATATATTGCTAAATATTTACCATAATAAGGTTAGTTAACATGTCCTTCTTCCATAATTGCCATTTTGTTGTCGTTGTTGTTTTTGTGAGAACTGAAAGCACAACCATCATAGCAACTTTCAAGGATACAATACAGTCTTGCTAATAGTCACCATGGTGAACATCATCTCCCCAGAACTCATTCATCCTGTAACCCTCAGCCCCTGGCAACCAACGCTTTACTCTGTCTCTGGGAGCCTGATGTATTTTGATTCTACACAGAAGTGGTATTGTACAGTGTCTTTGTTTCCCTCACCGAAAGGTCCTCAGGGCCCATCCATGTTGTGGCAAATAGCAGGATTTCCTTCTTTTTGTGATAGAATAATATCCCTTTCTTTTCTCTATCCATTCCTTTTATGACGGTGAATTGTATGCTATGTGTCTTTTTTTTAAAGATTTTATTTATTTGACAGAGAGAAACACAGCCAGAGAAGGAACACAAGCAGGGGGAGTGAGAGAGGGAGAAGCAGGCTTCCCGCCGAGCAGGGAGCCCGATGTGGGACTCGATCCCCAGTCTCTGAGATCATGACCTGAGCCAAAGGCAGTCGCTTAACCAACTGAGCCACCCAGGCGCCCCATGCTATGTGTCTTTTTCTACAATTGAAGGAGAAGAAGGAGGAGGAGGAGGAGGAGGAGGAGGAGGAGGAAGATAAGGAGAAGAAGGTGACTGCCCCTTCAATGCAAAGCACCAACACGAGAATCCCACTCGCAAGACCAGGAGCCACAGGTCCGACAGATCAGCCTCCCTAATTGTACCCCCCCCAGTCATTTCCTCCTGAGGTTCTGCCATCTCACCCAGAGCACTGAGAGGCTGCAGGGTACACAATAAAATAGCCAACAGCCCCTGATGAAATGCTCTGCCTTCTGTTTGATCCTCTAGGTCTACCAGGGAGTTTCCCAAACCTCTTTTTCATTTTGCCCTTTTGGTCTTTTCCATCCCCAAGCCTTCACCTCTATTCCTTCCCCCTATGGGACTATCTAGAATAATTCCTTAATAATTCCTTAGTAATGCCTTAATAGAGCAAAGCTTAAAAAAATAAACAGCATCACCATACAGGATGGGAGTTGGCTTCTCATGTGTGGATCAAAAGCAGAATCAGACAAGGCAGAATACATACAGGAGGGAAAAATACATAGAGCACTGAGGGAAAAACCTGCAAGCTACTATCTGTTAGTAATCCTTAGCAAAAGTCAAATAGGAACAGTGGTACATTATAAGGATATGGGTATCTCTTTGTCAGAGTTCTTCTGGTTATAACTAGAAGTCAAGACAAAAATGGCTTTAGAGGACATAATAGTATCAGATCACATAGTTGAAAGATGGTGGATGGGTTGGCTTCAAACACAGCTGTATGCTGGCACTCAGTCTGTGAGGTTCGAGATCTAACACTCGCACTTTCTCAGCCCCAGTTCCCTCTCTGTTTGTCATTGGAAGGTCCACACTTGCATCTAACTAGATTAGTATTCCAAAACAATGCTAATCTCTAAAAGAGATTGACCTCTAAAAGAGAGGACAGAACAATTTTTACTTTTTTAAGGACCCTCCATACTGTCTTCCATAGTGGCTGCACCAACTGACATTCCCAACAGAACACAAGGTTCCCTTTACTCCACATCCTTGCCAGCATTTGTTATCTCTTGAGTTTTTTGTTTGTTTGTTTGTTAATCACTATTCTGACCAGTGTGAGTTGGTACCCCTTGTGGGTTTTTTTTTAAATTTGAGTATAGTTGACCACAATGTTACCTTCATTGTAGGTGTACAATGTAGTGATTCAATTTCTCTACCCATGATGCTGTGCCCATCACAAGTGTGACCACCACTGGTCACTATACAACACTACTGCATTATCGTTGGCTGTATTCCCTATGCTGTGCCTTTTATCCCCATGACATCCATTCCATAACTGAAAGCCTATATGTCCCAGTCCCCTCCATCCATTTCACTTATCTTCCACCCCCTTCTATCTGGCAACCATCAGTTTGTTCTCTGTATCTGATTCTGCTTTTTGTTTGCTTGTTCACTTGTTTTGTTTTTAGATTCCACATATGAATGAAATTGTATGGTATTTGTCTTTCTCAGTCTGACTTATTTCACTAATACTCTCTAGGTCCATCCATGTTGTCACAAATAGATGGCAGGATCTCATCCATTTTTATGACTAAGTAATATTCCATTGTGTCTACATACATGTATGTGTGAGATATATATATATGTGTATATATATATATATATATATATTCACATCTTCTTTATCCATTTATCTGTCAATGGATACTTAGGTTGCTTCACTATCTTGGCTATCGTAAATAATGCTGTAATAAACATAGGGATGCATATTTCTTTAAAACTAGTGCTTTCATTTTCTTTGGGTAAATACTCAGTAGTGGAATTACTGTATAATGTGGTATTAATATATTATTCACACTATCTAGGACATGAGAAAATACCTAAGTGTGGATGAATGGATAAAGAAGATGGTGTGTGTCTATAATGGAATATTAATCAGCTATGAGAAAGAAGGAAAATGTGCCATTTGTAACAAAATGAATGGGCCTTGATGGCACTATGTTAAGTGAAATGAGTCACAGAGAAAGACAAATGCTGTATGAGTTCAGTTATACATAAAATATAAAAGTATTGAACTTATGGAAACAGAAAGCAGAATGGTGCTTGCCAAGGACTGAGAGGTGAGGGAAATGGGGAGATGTTGGTCAAAAGGTACAAACTTTCAGTTCTAATATACATTCTGAGGATCTAATGTAGAACATGATGACTATAGTTAGTAATACTTGTATACTTCAAAGTTGCTAAGGGAGTAGAGCTTTAATGTTCTCACCATAACAACAAAAACAAAATCATCGCACTGTACCCTTTAAAATTACACAGTGTTATGTGTCAATTACATCTCAGTAAAGTTGGGGAGAAATAAAAGAAGAGAATAGGGGCACCTGGGTGCCTCAGTTGGTTAAACAATTGTCTTCAGCTCAGATTATGATCATGGGGTCCTGAGATGAAGCCCCGAATCAGGCTCCTTGCTCAGCGGAGAGTCTATTTCTTCCTTTCCCTCTGACTGCTGCTCCCCCTGCTTGTGCTCTCTCTCTCTCTCTCTCTATCTCTCTCTCTCTCTCTATCTCTATCTCTATCTCTATCTCTATCTCTATCTCTATCTCTATCGCTCTGTCAAATAAATAAAATATTTTTTAAAGAAAGAAGAGAATAGGTTGTTCTCAGCAGTGCCAGCATTATTCCAATGGCTGATTTGTTGGTTTAGTTTTGGGCCCATGGTTATACTACCTGCTTAGATCACATGCCCATTCCTGAAGCCAGGAGATAGGACATTTTAATGGGTCAGGTTAGAGTTTATGTACCTACTCTTTGTTTTTTTTTTTTTTTTTTTTTTTTTTTTTTTTTTTTTTTTTTTTTTTTTTAAAGATTTTATTTATTTGACAGAGAGAAACACAGCCAGAGAGGGAACACAAGCAGGGGGAGTGAGAGAGGGAGAAGCAGGCTTCCCGCCGAGCAGGCAGCCCGATGTGGGACTCGATCCCGGGTCTCCAGGATCATGACCCGAGCCGAAGGCAGTGGC